>JACXGM010004400.1:0-16432 GCA_016801145.1 Umbra pygmaea | reverse complement strand
CCCTCTCACAATGTACTCACAGTCCTTTCCCAAAACAAAATCCTTCCGCGTATTTAAAACCTCCCACTATCTGAACTGTTTGTTTCTCCAATGTGTGTCACTCTTCAGGTGGACATGTAGCCAGCAGCATAGCACCCCCTATCTTACTGCTCGTGTTCTTCTAAAGCTAAGCAGGGTTGGGCCTGGTCAGGGGCAAACCTCCCTCTGGTCTAAAGTTCATTCCCAATGCCGCAGTGACGGGGACATCTGCCCTGCCTAGGTTTCTGTCTTTCGGATGGGACGTGAAATGGGTGTCCTGACTCTCTGTTGTCACTTAAGATCCCATGGCATTATTTGTAAGAGTAGGGGTGTTAACTCGTGTCCTGGACAAATTTTCATTCTGGACATCATACCATAATGCAACCTAATCATCCACAGCTTTCAGTTGGCTAATTTGTTCTCGTCCCTTGTCCGCTTCTCTACAGGACATCGTTTCAAATAAGAATGAGTTCTCAGTCAACTTGCCTACTGAAATAAGTATCTAAAACCGCTCGCTATATTAAAGACTCCTCTGAGATGGAAACAAAATGAATGTAGTTATTTTCACATCACTGCATTTTTTAAAATACATCTTTATTTGATGTTAACGTGACTGTAAATCCATCCATGTACAGTATATTTCCAACGCCCAATATCTGATATATGCATATATATCATATCAACTGATTTGTTATTACTGTAATGTAGTGGAAGGTATGTAAATTGGGTTTTCTGTCTTTAAATGTCATCTAAAACAAGCAGCACCATAAAAAGTAAAATACAGAGTTTTATGTAAATTAACAAAGGTGATTCTGATTGGCTGAGGACGTTCGCTGAGGATGTGTTTCACACAGTCTGATCCTAGACCTCCCGACATTAACCCGGTAACTAACAATATCATCAGTCAATCTGTCTGTGCTTAATCTCATGCTCTGATTGGTCTGTAAATGCATCCGTCATAGTACCGCTATCTGTCATTGGCTCCTAGGGGCAGTCCCCTCTGGTGCAATAACCAACCGTTCCCCTGGTGATCCGTGCCTCATTAGGTTCTGATAGATGTGTGCTTAGCCTTGCCTCAGAAAGATAACAGCTGGTTGTCCCCACCAATAAACCCTCACGGCCATCGCACCTCTGTATAGCCCCCAGCACCTCCATGTAAAACACTTTGGGTTGGTATGAACTGGTAGAAACAGATCTATCTTTGTGTACCCAGGCTGGGCTACCACAGATAGCTAGCTAGGTCTGTTTGTACTCTGTACGTCCTGAGGTAGATGAGCTGTGCATTTGAACTCACCCCCTCTGCCTTCTCCTCTGTGTTGGCCAGCATCTCCTGCAGAGCTCGTACTGACAAGGATTGCTCCAGGACAAAGGTACAGATGGACAGGTCTGGAGGGACATTCTGTCAAAATACAAAAACAGCCAGTTGAACAGACAACTGAATATGAGTAGGCTTTTAAGTTAAAACTCTTATAGGGGAATGACAAGGTGGATTGACATTGACAAGGCATTAGCCCAAACGTTAATCTAGGCCTACTCGACAGGGGAAAATGCAGTTTGGACACGTTCCTGTGTGTACCTTAGAGTTGGATGTGGACTCGAGAAAACAGAGTCTGTTCCCGAAGCCCTCAGCGGCGAGACATAACTTCTGCTGCTCCTTGTAGACTGTGGCTGAACACTGAAGCACCACCTCATCGTCCTGAGGACAAAGAGACAGAACACTGCTGTTAGAACTCCAACACTGATATTAGAACCAGAACACCTACACCGCTGATAGAATGCATAACACTGCTGTTAGAATCACTGTAGAACACTACTATTAGAACCAGAAAACTCCTGTTAGAATCAGAACACACAACACCGCTGTTAAAATTCAGTACACTGGAGAACCATCAGGTCGTTAGCCACAACAAAACATCATTAAGGCAATCCAGTAAGCATATCGGGGGGAACGGAACATGGTGACGGTAACTATATTTTGGGTCTCACAGGAAATGCTCTGTCAACTAGGACAAGCATCACGTGGCCAGATGCCAGACCAACCATCTGCAACAGCTAACAACCCAGCTACTGGCACACTAACGTCCAAGTCAGCAGGTGTTGGACACATCTAGAGTGAACCACGTTAGACAGGGCAGCCCTTCAGAGGGTTTTATCTGAGGTCAGGAAAGGGTTGCAATGGCTCTACCCAACACAGTACAGGCTTCTAATGAGTCAGCAAGCAAGACAGTCAGTCAGCTTAGCTACGTCTCCATATCTATCTTTGTTGAATCTCGAATGCAGACTGACTGAAAAACAATATTCTACTAGAGAATATTAATTAAACTAGAATATATTAAACTAGAGAATGATACAAATTAACTTTTAATATTGGTTTCTAATTACTGTAATCAATTTATATTAACAAAAATGCATCTCTGGGTAAATGTAATATACCACTGGTAGTATTGTCACTTTCATGTAATTATGATGCGATATCTGTAAAATGTAATATATTATTAGTAGTTTAGACAATTAAATTTAATTAAAACGTAATTTCCCATTGGTTGGGGTAATCTGTCATACCTAACAAAAACTCCTAGCCATAGTCTATTGGTCATATACACACCATTTACCCCCTTGTTTTACTGCATTTTAGCTTTCATACAGTATACCACAACTGTCAGCCATGTAGCAGTTAGGATTTAAACTGGTTTATAGGAGACTATATACCATGTTGTAACTGCATTGGTGGTTTAGAAACCAGTTCCTTTACTGCATTGTCTGGGGCCATGGATGAGACTGTCAATCTCTGTGAATGTGACAAATAATACAAATCATATATAACAGATATAATATCAATATGGCATATTGGGGGTTTGTGGTATATCCGCAACGTGTCATGCCTAAGAACAATGCTGAGCCCTGGTATATTAAAGTAGTGCACTAGATAGGGACTAGGGTGTCATTTGGACCTTGGTCTCACAGCACTAGTGCTGCTAGAGGATGTGTAAATTAACATGATTCAACTTTTTAATTGGGTGTGGATTATAGTCCATTTCTGGTGTAGCCGTCCACAGGGGTGGTTCTTTCTGGTCAGCTGTCTCCATTTATCAACACTGCCTTATGAAATACCCTTTGAGAAAGTCTAAGCTACCAGCCTTCCTCCTTCGGCCATACAGCCAGATCCTTCCACAGCCAGCTACACATATCTTTCATTATATGTTTCTCCAACCAGCTAACCAGCCATACTGAAGGATCCTTCCTCAGCTAGACATACTGAAGGATCCTTCCTCAGCTAGACCTACTGAAAGATCCTTCCTCAGCTAGACATACTGAAGGATCTTTCCACAGCTAGACATACTGAAGGATCTTTCCTCAGCTAGACATACTGAAGGATCTTTCCTCAGCTAGACATACTGAAGGATCTTTCCTCAGCTAGACATACTGAAGGATCTTTCCTCAGCTAGACATACTGAAGTATCTTTCCTCAGCTAGACATATTGAAGAATTCTTCCTCAGCTAGACATACTAAAGGATCCTTCCTCAGCTAGACATACTAAAGCATCCTTCCTCAGATAGACATACTGAAGTATCTTTCCCAAGTCAACTTTGCTACAGGACCCTTACCCAGCCAGCCAGTCTATCATCCATTCATCAGGATACTTCCTCACTGTGCTCTACCAGTCTAAGACGCTACATCCAGTGTATACTGTGTGTGCTGTATAAAATGGGTCTGAATGCGTCCGACTGCTCTTTAAACAAAACTAATCTCTCCTGTCCGTCCCCACTTACCTGTATGCAACAATCCATACAAATGCCTGAAGAAATATGCTTTCAAAACAATCCTTTGTTTCATACATTGAATGAGGTAAAATACCCACAGTAGTCCTGTGCATTGAGCACACAAATTTATTTATTTTTTTATTTAACCTTTATTTAACCAGGTGGGCTCGTTGAGAACAAATTCTCATTTAAAACGGCGACCTGGCCAAGATAAAGCAAAGGTGCAAGTACAAATGACAAAATCAATCCTACATATGTATGTACTGTAATAAAACAAAGACTGATTGCTGAATTTTTAAGATCGCTTCTATTTCATTTTTAATTTGGAACAAATTGTCTCCCGAAGACAGGTTGAATTGCTTGCAGGGCTTGCCAATTGCTGGTGATTTTGTTTTACCTTATAGTAAAGAAAGCGCAAACAAAAAATATTCTGTGACTTTTTAAACTACTGTAAAACTGTGCTCATAAGAAATAAAATGTGAATTCAATCAACCAACTGAGCCTAATGGGCACATTATTTATAATATTAGCATTTTTCTAAAAATATTCAGAGTGGATAAGTGACAAAAATGGACAAATGTTCTATTTCTATATATTCTGTAAAATAAAGTTAGATGTATGACAAGGCATTATCACAAGGCTTTGTTATGAAGTATTATGCCAAGCCTTGTTTTTTTTGTGTTCAAGTCTCATACCTTCACAACCTAGCGACCACTCCCTCTAGACCGCGTCTAGCGACCACTCCCTCTAGACCGCGCCCAGCATGACCCCTGTGTCCACACAAACAGGCACTCCAGGAGAACCTCGATCAATAACGTTGCTCAACTGCAAGTGGAGGGCCAGAGTTCTGATCAAAGAGAACCAAGGGCCAGTCTTCTGGGATCCAATACAATCAATAGTTATCTGCCTGCCTTAATTATGCAGATAAACCAATACACGGTTAACATATTGTTGCCAATCCAACTAATCCAACTAAATCCTTTTCACATTGACTAATCGCAACTGATTAGGAAGCATAGATCAAGACCCAATCTTGAAGATCTAGCAACTGTCAATAGCAACACAAAAGGCCTACTTCCTTCTGCATATTGGTAACGTGACTGGTCATAGGACCTCAATGACTACAACGGTGGTTATGTCACCCCTCCCTGGCAGTGATTGGATGGTGGCTCCAGCCACGAAAGCGGAGGCTACCCCATGCACATGCTCACGCCAGGTACTACGGCAGGGCTGAAGGCATGGAATCAATGGAGGAGGAGGACGCCCGGCTATGCACAGCTTTGCGCGTTTAGGCTGCCCCCCCAACAATGAGACGCAGGGACACTGGGGAAAAGGTCCTTTGTTTTCCCAACCAGTTTCTTATGGAAGGGGATATGGGGCGCTGTCCGGTCCGGGGGCTGCAGGCGGGCCGCCTTCTGTGCGAAAATGACAGGTTGCTGCAGTGGCTTGTCTGGGTGGACGACGCCTCTGAGTCCCAGGCCTCTGGTCTTTGGAGGAGGATAAAGAACAACAGGAGCAACGGGTCTGGGCGGAGGTAGAGGCCGACAGGGAGGACAAAACAGACGGTGAGTTCGGCATGAACAAGTTATGGTTATTCATTCTATAGTATATTATTTTATTGTTGTTTAATACTTGATATTTTAGCAAAGTAGGAGATAGCAAGTGACAGCATTGAGTGCAAATTAATGGATTATAGATAATTTTAGTATGAAATAAAATGTCCTATTCTTAATGGGGCATGTTTGACATGTTCCCAATTAAAATGATAAACTTATTTATATAAATACAATTGGTTTGGAAAAGGCTATGGAGAAAGACATTTGGTTGGCACCAAGGTGTTTCTGGAAAACCGTTCGGCACTTCAGAATGGGGAAATGTGGAACCATCCAAGCTGGGGAGGTAATCGGGCAGTGGAAGGAGCAATTTGAAGAACTCCTGAATCCAACTTACTATCTATTATATTATTATATTAAAGAGGCAGAGCTGGAGGCTGATGAAGGGTCCTTGTCAATTACCCGAGCGGAGGTCACTTAGTCAGTCCCCGGGGACTGATGAGATCCATCCAGAAATGCTGAAAGCTTTGTGTGGGGAGGGGCTGTCTTGGTTGACATGTCTCCAACATTGCGTGGGAGTCTGGGACAGTGCCAAAGCAGTGGCAGACCGGGGTGGTGGTTCTCCTGTTCAAAAAGAGGGCCAACAGCGTGTTTGGTAAATACATGGGTATCACACTTCTCAGCCTCTACTCCAAGGTGCTGGAAAGAAGAAAAACAACGCGTATTCCGTCCTGGCCATGGAACAATTGGCCAGATCTTTATGTTGCAAGGATCCTGGAGGGGGCCTGGGAGTATGCCCATCCAGTCTACATGTGTTTTGTGGATCTGGAGGAGAGGGCGTATGACTGGGTACCCCGGGAGATACAGTGGGACGTGCTGCAGGAGTATGGGGTAAAGGGGTCTCTTCTTAGGGCCATCCAATCTCTGTACGCTCAAATCGAGAGCTCTGTCCGGGTTCTCTGCAGTCTTGGATTCGTTTCCAGGAGGTGGGCCTCCAAAAGGGCTGCACTTTGTCACCAATCCTGTTTGTGATATTCATGGACAGGGTATCGAGGCATAGTCGTGGTGGGGAGGGGTTGCAGTTTGGTGAGCTGTGGATCTCATCACTGTTGTTTGCAGATAATGTGGTCCTGATGGCATCATCCGTCAGCGTTCATTGCATCAGTTTGCAGCCGAGTGTGAAGTGGCTGGGATGAGGATCAACACCTCTAAATCTGAGGCCATGGTTCTCAGCAGGAAACCGGTGGAGTGCCTACTCCAGGTAGGGAATGAATCCTTACCCCCAAGTGAAGGAGTTCAAATACCTTGGGGTCTTGTTTGCGAGTGAGGGTACAATGGAGCATGAGATCATGAGAAGCTGAGTCATGAACGAAAGAACTAAATCACGTGTACAAGCAAAGGTGGCTGGTGTCTATCTTAGGGATAGGGTGAGAAGCTCAGTAGTTATTGTGTTTTTAATATTTTATTCTTGTATTTGTATTATTGTAATTATTATTTCTTATTGTAATTTGTTTCCTAACATTCCATTGTAGACTAACACTTCAGAACATTCCATTGTAGGCTAACACTGTAGAACATTCCATTGTAGACTAACACTGTAGAACATTCCTTTGTAGACTAACACTGTAGAACATTCCATTGTAGACTAACACTGTAGAACATTCCATTGTAGGCTAACACTGTAGAACATTCCATTGTAGACTAACACTGTAGAACATTCCATTGTAGGCTAACACTGTAGAACTTTCCATTGTAGGCTAACACTGTAGAACATTCCATTGTAGGCTAACACTGTAGAACATTCCATTGTAGGCTAACACTGTAGAACATTCCATTGTAGGCTAACACTGTAGAACATTCCAAAGGCTGGCTGCACTCATCCTGATTTCACCCTCTCCTCCGCCATCAATTGGCATAGCACAGCCCACGGAGGGACCACTATTCACAAGATGTCACATTACTATACAGTATCCAGACTTGGAGAGCCAAGAAAAATCAATGTGCATTTAAATGGATACGATCCTGCAGCCATCACAAGAGTCAGACGGACTGAATCAATTTGACTACAGCTGGTTGAATAAAATCTGCTGATAGCACTTCCTAACCACAGGATGCTGCAGTACTTTATACAAAGAGAAGGATTATATATTTTTTTAAGATAGGAAAGGAGGAGAGAGAAAAGTTGCAAGGGAAAACACACAGCCAAGAGAGTGAAAGATACAAAGAGAGAGAAATATCTGGGCTCTCTTCTGTACTAAATACATTGAGACCAGGACTAGGGCTGCACGATATTGGAAAAAAATTACATTGCGATATTTTGTTTCCAAAAGATATATATTGCGATATTGCAAGCCATCAATGTAGGCTACAGTCAATAATTACCATTCATGATACTAATAATTTCACTAATAAACAAGCTTCATTACAAGTGACAAAAACGTCACTTAATATTTTATTACAAAATTAGACCAGATCTCTGTAAATAGAAAAGCAGTACACATCTTTATATAAAACAGCAGCTTTACACCAACTCCCTGATTGGTTTATAAAATATAACTGAAAATAAATATTTTTTATAAAATAACTTTTTGGTACAATATCTTTTGTTTTTAAGTCAACTTTTCTTAGCCAAAGTGCCAAAGTAAAACAGTGTTGGTAATCATCATAATCATGGCTAAGCAAATGCGACGTGTAATTGCAACATATCTTTATGATATGAAACGTTATTGCATTTGTTATTTCTTTCTGTCGTTGACAGCCTTTCTGGTAAGGTGTCACACTAGCAAAGGCATCGCAAATAGTGTTTTGTTTTGATTGACATCGAGATTTGATTTTGTATTCGTCGTAAAGAGCTTTGTTGTGCTGTTTTAAATGATCAGACAAATGGGTGGTTTTTCCTTGTTATGTGGCCACAACTTTATAACACTCCAGACAAAGTACCTGTTTTTGCTCAACATCCTACTTTTTGTAGCCGAAATAGTCCCAAAGATTTTGACTTTCTTTTCGGTACGAAACCATCCTTTTTTTCCTGCGTAATGCGTACCCTCTTCGTCTCTCATCTTTCGCTAGTACAGGACTGCCAGTGACAGAAAATGTTAACTGTGAGCAGCAGCACAACGAACCAATCACAGCGAACCAATCACTGTGCAGGCATGCGGAGCGTGCATGTCACCCCAGCAACAAACCATACAACAAACTTGTGTAAACTGCGTGTTACCATGGTGCTACCTATACTGTCATTGGGTGCTACCCTCCTTCACATCGCATGTTCCGGCGATGTGACTATTGCACATGCGTACATCGTGATGTCGATGATAAAACACAACATCGTTCAGCCCTAAGCAGGACCAAGGAATGTTTAACACCTGTAGACCTGGGAGGAGAGAGAAGAGAGGGTAGAAAGAGGAGAAAGAGGCCATAGGAGAGACAGAATGGGATGAAAAGGAGCGATAAAGAGACAGGGGAGGCAGGAAGAGAGGAAGGGGAGGGTCTCTAGAGGCGATGCATCCCAACTCCCGACTTTCGTTTCTGTTTCCCAAACTTTTGATTCACATGACCCATTTCAACCATTAGATTGCCAGTCTCCATTCTCAACCATGCTTAGCTGTTGTCTTGTCTCATTTGTACTTGTATTTATTTCCTGCATTTGTTTGAGTAGCTGTCGGTCATCGTCTATATGTAAAGGCTGTGTTAGGTGTTGTTCGTATGCATGTTTTACATTCGGTTTTTGACTCACGGCAGTGCTTTGTTTTGTGAAGTGTTATTATCAAGATTTACTATGTTATTTATTACCACGTTTTCATTTCTCAGGGTTTCCTGCACCACTTTGCAGTCAAGGCGGCCGCCTAGACAACCGATGTCTTCCACTTGACTATGCGGTCCCAAAATAGAAAATCTGACGTGTGTTGAGTCCGAAACATCTCGTTAATATGACGTTTTGCGTCCGAATTAATGTAATTGCGCTCAGTCACCAGCATCCATAAGCAGTCTAAATACCTTCGCACATTGCGACTATGATGCCCTGCGCATCATAAACCATTTTCTGGGGGAAACCCTGTTTCTTGTTTCTTCATTTTACTCAGTTTCCCTAACCAGTTTTTGTGGGGGGAGGTGTCGGACAGCTGTTCGGTCGATGGTGAGGACGTCGACTGGCAGGACCAGCAGAGCTGGGCAGCGGAAGAAGGTGAGGAAGAGGACCTGGTTAGCTGGGAGACAGACCAGGATGGATCAACAGAAGAGGAAGTTGAGGAGGACACGAACAGTTATCCCCTGGGCATGAACCCTAGCTGGCTAGTGACACATCCACTATCCACTCTAACACCTGGGCGCCCCAAGCCAACTAGAGTCCAACTCACCGCAATTCAGCTTGCTGCTAGACCTGCGGGACCCACCTCAGCCTAGTTCACCACCAGCACAACGCTTCCAGCCTTCACCATGGTGGACCTACCTCCCCTTCTTCACGCCAGGATCAACAGCTCCGCCCTACACCCCCAACACCTCAGGCAAAGGCCAGCTGCACCGCTCCCTATCCCAAAGATAGGGAATCCGCCCTTCCAGATGATACCTGCCACACCGCCCCCTGAGCCTGTGCATGCAGCTCCACCCCTACGGCCGGTAGTGGCTGCTGCGCCCCCTATAACGGTGCCTGCTGCGCCGCCCCCCCTTCTCTGGTACCTGCCGCACCGCCTCGCCGGCCGCTGCCTCCTGCGTATTAGCTATACCGGTATGTAAGGTCTGTGTTAAGTGTTGTTCGAATGAATGGCTGAAATTCGGTTTTTGACTCACAGCAGTCCTTTGTTTTGTGACGTGTTATTTACGGGATTAAATTACATTTTCATTCCTACCCTCTAACCTTTTGTCTCCGTTACCCCTGCAAAATATACACAACTTTTACAAAGAGATGGTTTCTGTAAGGTAAAACATTTTAGAAAAGGAAGTTACATGTATTTTCATAGAAATTGGCATGAAATTTGTCAAATCATGAATAAATATGGATGAGCTGGAAAAGTTTCATCATTATGATTAATTAAAGGCTGTTGACCGATATTGTCCGCTGATATTAGCAGTTCACTGATATATATTTGTCTGCATTTTACTTACGATATGAAACTATTACATTAGTTCCATTTCATTACTTGTTCCGAAGAGGGCAGCCTATGGCTTTAGTTTGTGCACAATAAGAGGACATCACGCACAACCTTACAACAGTGGAAGTGCAGAGAACTAAATGCTTCTAAATTGAGTATATTAAAAAAATGCAGACTATAAAATGCATTTAAAGTGGCATCGCTTTTGTGGAGTTTGCTAACACAACGCAGCTCAGAGCCAATGCAACTTTTATGTTGGAATTACATTAGTGATGGATCATTTGAGAAGAATTGCCCCTTTTTTCACAAAGAAATTGGTATAGGATACAAAAATTGGTTGGGCTCTACTTTGAATACATTTTAAAAAGCCCTTTTAGAAGAGACTACCAACATGGTTCACATAGTTGAATAATTTGGTGGGCTCGGTGGATCCAGTAGCAACCAAGGTGTACCAACTAAACCGAGCCATGTTGTCTGACGAGGTCTTCAAATACCAGTTTCTCATGTCACACTGGAACAGCCGTGGCAATGAGCACCAACTGGTTCTCCCTATATTTCTTTTTAAGTGTTTAAATATCCATTACCTTCAGTTTGTCTGTGTATAATAAACCTTGTGAATAGCTTCCTGACATTGCGTAGAGTGTAGTCTCTTGACAGTCAAACTAGCCTTTCTGAAATGTTACCATGCAGCTCCTCCTCACAGTGTGTGTGTGTGTTTATCCTGACATGGTGACATATCTGCCGTCTATCAGAGCAGAGCAAACACATCAAGAGGCAATATCCTGGGTGACAACTACACTTGATCATCCACAGCACATCTTTATTATAGTGAAAAGCAATTTGTCATCCACAGCAATACATGAACTTCATCTTTAGAATGAGCAAGAAGAAGATTGCCTTTTTATATTGATAAGTATTAATAGCCGACCTTTCAAGTTTTAGATCTAATTTATCTGGCGTGGAATCAAAAACTGAGCCTAATAGATCCTGCTTCTGAATATCAAATTAAATTGTATCTTACCACTAGCACTGTACAATTAATCAACTTCACATGAACATCCCAATATTGACCAGTGCAGTCAATCCAAATATCACTAGAGCATGCAGAACTTAAAATAATTTCCATTTGTGAGGTTTTACAAATTCCTTCAGGATGTTATGCTCCTCTTTTTTCCATTGCCAGCATGCCCTGTGCCACCACTTACATCTTCTTGATTATATAATTACCAACATACCACCAAGTACTGAACTAGCTTTATCAGCCTTGTGCAGAGAACAAAGATGAAAACAGGTTTAAAATTTTGCCAACAAGACACACAGCGATACTAAACATTTCACTTCCTGTCAAACTAATGCTAATCTGAAAGTCCAAACCAAGCAAATGAAATGTCAACTCTAATCCAGGCTCTGTCCCACATTACTTAACCTAACTTATCTGTCCCTCTATCCATCCTTCCTCCCCTAACTCCCCTCACTCTCTCTCTGTTTTGAAGCCTATTTTTCCTGCTTCTACCACAGCAACTTTGAGGACAAAATGAAGAAGCAGGAAAAATGGGCAAAGGTAAGAATTTGAGAGACTTTGACAAGGGCCAAATTGTGATGGTTAGACGACTGGGTCAGAGCATCCGCAAAACTGCAGCTATTGTGGGGTGTTCCTTAGTCTGCAGTGGTCAGTACCTATCAAAAGTGGTCCAAGGAAGGAAAAGCATACAGGTACAGAATAAAACATTCTTATTCTTATTGAATATTCTTTTATGAACACTCAGGTGTGAGGCTGTGTGGAAGCATGGGGTTGATGTAGGGCAGGGACAATATTAATAACAATATTTATATATATGTTATTCATTTTCATTAATATTTCTTATATTGTAAACTTTGTTACATTGTGTCGCTTAGATCTACTAGCTCAAATTAATCTGACTTGAGATGCTGTCGCTTTGAAATCTTCCTCATCTAAGTCAATGTGCTTGTTATGGTGTTCTACACAAACCTGATTAAAACGGAGGCGAAAGCTTTCATGCTGACTGTGTGTGTGTGTGTGTGTGTGTGTGTGTGTGTGTGTGTGTGTGTGTGTGTGTGTGTGTGTGTGTGTGTGTGTGTGTATAGAGTCTGTCACAGATGTAAACTGCGGTGACCCTCTTCCAATTCCAGATATGATGACAGGCTATGATGAGGTGCTAGCTCTCAACTATTCACCAAAAACAAGAAAAAACTGTATATTTTTTATATACAGAGATACACCTCTAGATTACGATTTGTTTGCAGCTAATATTTATATATAACCAACATCTCAACATTGTTTTAGGACATCTGTCTGGAACATAGCAACAACATCTCAACATTTTCATAGAAACCACATCTCAACATTGTCCTAGCGCATCTGTCTGGAAGAAAGAACCAACATCTCAACATTGTCCTAGCTCATCTGTCTGGAACAAAGAACAACATCTCAACATTGTCCTAGCGCATCTGTCTGGAAGAAAGAACCAACATCTCCATATTGTCCTAGCACATCTGTCTGGAACAAAGAACCAACATCTCAACATTGTCCTAGCACATCTGTCTGGAACAAAGAACCAACATCTTAACATTGTCCTAGCACATCTGTCTGGAACAAAGAACCAACATCTCAACATTGTCCTAGCACATCTGTCTGGAACAAAGAATTAACATCTCAACATTGTCCTAGCACACCTGTCTGGAACATAGAACCAAAATCTCAACATTGTCCTAGCACACCGGTCTAGATCATAGAACCAACATCTCAAAATTGGCCTAGCACACCTGTCTGGAGCATAGAAAAACGTAAAGAATAGGTACCTAAGTATCATGATAATACAGTATCATGAAGTTATTTCCAAGCAATTATCACCTCTATTCTTGATGGTGTTGCTAGACATAACCCTAACCCTGAATGGGCTAGCCAAACACACCACCATCCTGGGCACATCAGTCGCATTCCGATCTTGCTTATGGTAGGTTCTTAAATGACATACACACTTGCTGGGATCTCTACAGACATTAAAATGCATTAGTACTGTGCAGAAGCTAGCTGCAGCAGGTCATTAACACATAAGCAGGGTCTAGATAATGTAATCCAATTAACAATAAGATTGAGTAACCTTGCCATGTGTACATGTGTGGTGTGTGTGTGTGAATATATGAATGTGGCCTCATTGCACAGGTGACTAACCAGACAGAGAAGTAGACAGCGTACTACCCTTCTCATATATATGTGTGTGTGTGTGTGTGTGTGTGTTTGTGTGTAGGAGTGTGTTTACAGTGCCTCCTAAATGGCTCTTTACATGCTCTATTTCTGCCCTAGTCCTCTTCAGCTTTATCAAGGAGCTACTTGCCATCTACTGTACTAAACTACTCTTTAAATCTAGATTGCTGTCTTTTTTTAATACACTGTGTGCACATTTATTAGGCAAGTTGTATTCCTGAGGATTCATTTTATTATTGAACAACTAAAGTGCTCTCAGTCAATCCAAAATGTTAATAAACCTCAAACCTGATGTTAAGAAAGTAAAAGTGAGGTCTTGGCTTTCTTTGGAGAACATCTGTGTGCACAATTGTTGGTCAACTATTAGTGTGCAGAATAATTATGCAACTAAATGAACAACAAAAATGTCCCCATCTTACTTGTTGATTTTAATCTGTTAAAGTGAGAATAACGAACAAACAACTCAAAATGTACAAATAAACATTTCTGACATTTCAAAAACAAATCAGCAATCAATATAGCCACTGTTCTACTCAATAACAGTCACAAGCCTTCCATTCATGGAGTCCGTCAGTTTCTTGATCTGTTCACGATCACCTTTTTGTGCAGCAGCAACCACAGCCTCCCAGACACTGTTCAGAGAGATGTCATGTCTTCCTTCACTGTAAATTGACCATTTAAGAAGGGACCACAAGTTCTCAACAGGGTTTAGGTCAGATGAGGACGGGGGCCATGTTATTATTCTTTCATCTTTAAGGCCTTCACTGGCTAGCCACGCAGTGGAGTACGTACATGCATGCAATGGAGCATTCTCCTGCAGGAAGGTTGCAGTTCTGGAATATGACAGCACTGGAGGATAATGCGTTCCTGGTAGCTTCACGTTTGAGTCTTCTCGAATCTTCGGCAGTTAATTTGCGTCTTTTTTTCTTAACAGATTTTTTGAGACTCTGTTGACTATTTGCAACAAAACGTTTTATGGTTCTGTGATCACGCCCCAATTTCTTTGCAATTTCATGATGCAGCATCCCTCTGAAAGACTTTACAATTTTTTACTTTTCTGAGTCAGTTAAATCTCTTTTTTGGCCCATTTTGCCTGAGGAACAGAAGCTGCCTAATAGTTATGCGCACCTTTGATATAGGGTGTTGATCACCTTAGGCCACGTCCTTCCTCATTACACAAATACACATCAGCTGATATGCTTCCAGTTTATACAGCTTGTAGTTAAAAAATATGCATAATAATGATGATATGGTCAAAATAGTAACTTGCCTAAATGTGCACACAGTGTACTCTGGATTAGAGAATCTGCAAATTGTTGCTATCTTTTTATTGCACTTAAACTAGATTATATTTTTTCAACTTCCCATTTTTTATAGTCCAATTTTCTCTTATAACACTCATCGCAACAAATATGCTAATACCTCTGAAACAATATATCCTTTTCAAATGAATCAGTTAACTAAACCACCTAACTAGTGTGGAGAAACACAAACGACCACACACATTACACCACACATATTCTAACACACACACACACACACACACACACACACACACACACACACACACACACACACACACACCACACATATTCTAACACACACACACACACCACACAAATACTAACACACACACACCACACATACTAACACACACACACCACACATACTAACACACACACACACACACCACACAAATACTAACACACACACACACCAGACATATACTAACACACACACCACACATATACTAACACACGTACACACATAAAATGCAGAAACGTTTTAAGCTAGCATTTCTACTCTAAGCTTCTTAGCAGCTAAACATAAATACCATACGTGTCTGTAAATACATCCTATCCAGCTAATCATGAACCCGTCGCCACACTACCACCACTTGTTAAATCACTCAGTTAGTTGATTTCTATAGTGGGAAGAAAAATGAAAAAACTGATGTTTCCCTGTAGTTGATTTGACCAATGACCTCCATCACACCAGCTCCCTCAGCCCTGTTAGGCAACAGCTTCTTTCTGTAATTCCTGCCTGTTATGACAAGTTATTGTTTTTAACGTCAAATATACAATAACCCAAGGCTTAGTGAGTAATCAGTCCATTACATAGTGTTAGTTAACAAGTAAATAATGTTAACTTGATAGCTGGCTTAATGAACGAGTAATGTTTGTACATTTTTAGTTTGTTAATAAGTCATGTTAATAATCTATAATTTACCAAAAATTCATATTTTAAGAAAGTACAGCAGACTGACAATTTCTATGCATAACAACAGTATTTATTGTAGCCAACAAGTGTACTAGCATCTAGCTAAATGCTGTTAGGTACCTTAGAGCAGCAGCAGCGTCCCCCTTGTCCTAGTGGCTGCCATAAGATGTATATGGTGAATTGTCATACGCTTTTGCACGGTTGACAAAAAAATGACAGAGAAATAAACAATTTATTTAAATTAGTAACGTACATGTAGTTTTGGGGGATCAAAAAATATTTTTGGGGTTCTAACGCCCCCATTACGTAGGCCTCGACGTGACTGGTGGCCACAGCCTACTGCTAACCATACCTACAGAACGGAAGTCTGAAAATTTCAGAGAATAAACTGTCAATTGGAGCACTTCCTCGACTCACCTATCGGTGTCTGCCTAGGTTGCCTATGCCTGGTGCTGAGACCATGAGGCAGCTACACTGAGGTATCTTCAGTGGGACTGGGTGGGGGAGCAGTTGGCCAGGTTTCATACACCTCTATTGAACACGTGTAGATAAACCTCTATTGAACA
>JACXGM010004399.1:0-28637 GCA_016801145.1 Umbra pygmaea | reverse complement strand
GTCCACCATCCCCGACCTCCACCCTAGCAAAAACTATGCTATTTACATGCTACGTCATGATCTTCTAATGTTCATATTGAACGTTATTCGAGTGTTCAATTTAGTTCCCTACAAACATAATTGACCCTCTCATACGTTCATATTTGACATATTTCTGTTTTACAAAATAGTTCCCTCAGAACGTATTTACTGTGATTTAGGGCTGACAGTTGGATAGTCCTTCAACCACTCAAATTAGCGAAACGAAGCTGCTTGCCATCGCTTCTCTATCGTCATCGTGTTAAACCCGCCCAGGTGGATGAGCCAGTTTGTGATTGGACCCCGCAAAATTGTACTGGAAGCAGGCTCAATCAAATATGAATGGTAATACGACATTAGCATAGCGCAGCAGGGTGGAAATTAACTTACACCAGTTCGCTCTCTCTCTCTATCTCTCCTCTGACAGGAGTGTACAACTCACAATAACACGCGCCAAACCTCCGAAATGCCGGGGTTACATAGGCATCTTGATTACTCATTACTCACCGGTGTGGAGAGTTAACTAGTGCACCCTACGTGCGCAATGAGTAACCAAGTGCCTACCACTCCAGCGCCCAGAGTTCTGCGCCTAACCAAACATACAAACACATGAAATAATATGAAACGTACATAAACACTAAAGACATTAAAACATATAGTCCATCACCATTAGGTGAGTTGCCACGACAGCCTTGACCGTCGTGACAGTATCCCCCACCAGCCGCGCCAGGCCGAAGTCCCCACAAAACACCCCAACCCCACCGAAACGGAAACGCAGGAGGGCAAGGTGGAAGAGCAGACCTGCCCTCGCGCCTCGGCAGTACCCCATCACGTTGCTATTCAGTCCGGTAGATACCGGTCGTTAAATTGGTAGATTACATCACTTTTTCTCTCTGAGGGAGTTAGAGACAGTTCTGTAAATGACATCACTGAAGTCTTTAGAAAGACAGGGCAGGGTGAATATATTGTAGGTCTGTGACAGTTAGGGTCAAGAATGTCCCCCCTTTTGAAAAGGGTATTGCAGGTTTCCAATCTTTAGGGATCTCTGAGGATGCATGAGAGTGGTTAAACAGGCTAGTAATAGGGGTTGTAATGATTGCTGCAAATAGTTATCCGGCCCAATTTATGTGTAAGGGTCTACATTTTGCAGTTTTGTCAGAACATCAGCTAATTGGATTTGGGTGAAGGAGAAATGAAGGGGGCGTGGGCATGTTGCTGTGGGGGGCTGCAGAGCCGTTGGTCAGGGTGGGGGAAGTAAAGCAAAATGCTTATTAAAATTATTGACTATAGCAGTTTTGCCAGTAGTGAAAGTGTTACCTAGCCGTAGAGCAGTAGGCAGCTGGGAGGAGATGTTTTTATTCTCCATGGTCTTTACAGTGTCCCAGATCTTTTTAGAGTTGGTGCTACAGGCTGAGAATTTCTGCTTAAAAAAGCTAGCCTTATCTTTCCTAACTGACTGTGTGTACTTGTTCCTTATTTCCTTGAAGAGTTGCATATCACGGGGATTGTTTGAGTCTAATGCAATACGCCAAAGAAAGCTTTTGTGCTAGTTGAGTTAGGTCTGGCATAAACCAACAGCTGCCTGTATCTACTATTCATTCTAAACTTTTTGAATGGGGCATATTTATTTAGGACAGTAAGGAAGGTACTTTCAAAAAAATGACCAGGCATTTTCTACTGATGGGATAAGGTAAATATTCTTTCAGGATGCTTGGGCCCGGTCAATTTTGAAAGGCATTATTAGCTAAAGTGATTTAGTGAGCATAATAAGGGTTGGTCGTTTTACCATAGACCTGTTACAGATGCAGACAATGAGGCAGTGATCACTGAGAGGTGTATTTTGAGGGCATATTATGAGGATGCCCTTGTTTACAGATGTTAGGTTGTACCTACTAGGTTTGATGACAATTTATGCCCAAGTACACAACAACATTTGGCACAGTCAGGATTCAAACTGGCAACCTTCCCGACTACAAGTCTGACTCCCTAACCACTGAGCCATGTGATGCCACCACAATGGTGGAGGAACCACAAGCCAAACCTACAACAATAGCATGTCGACCCACTGCCCATAAGAAATTGTAAAACCATGCCCACAGACATATTCAATATGGCTATTACTGGGCTTAAATATAACATGGAAGCCATCAGCAATTCATCTACCTCTTAATGCTAGTGAATTACTGACTTCAAAAGGTATCTAAATACAGTAAACTGCACATAAACTACAGAGTTGTGCATTTTGTTCACACAGTCCAATCTCCTCATACACATCCTGGGCAATAAGGTTTTTCTATTGCCTACATATCTGCTCTACGTAGCTGGCTAGCTTCTCATCTACTACCAGAATAAGAACCAGCCTTGCCTCCCCTCTTTACCATCCAGCTCTATTGAATAATGCCTCCCTAACCTTTTTTAGCAGAGTGATGCCACACCAACCTAGTCTAGTACCACAAATCTGGAATGATTGGAATAAACAGTTTCATACAAACTGGGAGTGGTGAAATTCTATTAACCCAGACTCCGTTTAGAGGGGAGATGGTCAGTTTAGCTGCAGATGTGCTGCAGGTCTGTGGAACAAAGCAACAAACTTCTAGCCTGGAAAAATCCAGAACCAAATCCTGAACGATTTAGGGTCTGGCATCGAGTAATGAAAATGACACAACTCGAAGGGCGGCATTAAGCATGCATTTGAAAATCTCACTGTACGCAATTGGATAACACTACGACCAATCACCAGTGGGTTTTCACTAAGCCCCTATGGCAAAGCTAACTAGGTCGGCAAAACAGCAAAGACATCCTTCTTAAAAAGAATCGAGCGCCGTCTTCTGTTCCTCTTTTAGACAAAAAGCCAAATCTAACTTGTTCATCCATTGCGATCTTACAACGATTACTAATGACTTAAGGTCGCACTCACAGCGCTGTTGTCATCTGTTTAACACGCCCCTGGCCCACCTATATCAGATACACCTATGTGATTGGTGCAGCTCGGCTACAAGGGCATAGTTAATGAGCAGCATTACTCGGTGCCAGAGTAACTTGCTGAGCAAATTCAAATTGTGCTCTCGCGAGAACTCGGGATTTCCAGGGTAACAAACTTCAATGAATCCGTATGGAATACCCAAATATCCCAGAGACAAACTAGTACACCTGGTCATATAGCTATATAGTTGCTTTTGCTTACTGGCTGATAGCCTACCTGTCTTGCATGGATTTAAACCTACCCATCAGTGGGCACAGTTATTTTTTATTTTTCCCCTCCTAATTCCCACTGACTCAGCCTTGTCGGCAGCTCCTCAACTCCTTGGACACATGCAGGATAGTGAGGATCGCTCACATGGTTCATCCAGCCACGTCAATGAGCCGGCCGATTATTATCACACTGCTCATCTAACATGGAAGCCCTTAGTCAGCTCATGTACAGTATGGGATGATTACGCTGACCAAATATTCTTCCGTGATTGAATTTACAGGCACCTGATTTGCACAAATGGAGTCGCTGAAGAGGGAGGTGGCAAGTTAGATGATTCAGCTTATCTACCCAAAATACAGTATGTCAATGCGCCTTGCCTCATTCTTGAGGTCCAGGGAAAGTCAGAAAGCCCATAGTCAGCCTCGAACCACTGACCCAAGACCTTTTCTTAAATGTTTCCACAAGCTATAAACAAAAATGTTTTCACAGGTTTTCAAAAACGAAGTTATTTTTTCTGGAATCATCAATAGTTCTGCATTGGGAAAAAAACGTCTACTTCACATGTGTTATGTTGACAGTGTTGTTCCACTCACTGATACAATGGAGTAGATTTTTCCTTATCCCTATGTGATACAGTAGTTGTGTGAGTTACAAATATATTCATAACAGAATCCCCAATATACCTCAGCTGAATATAACTAACATAAGATCCATGCATCTGAATGGATGCATCAACTATACTTCCGCGACTGAACACGAGTGACGTGGCAAGGTACATTACTGTTTTTTTGTCCAAAAGAATGTGGACAATCCTACTAATGTTGGAGGTGGGATAATAGTCAAGGCTGGGTTTGGGCTAGGCAAATTTGTTTCAGTGAAGGGTCATCTTAATCCTATTTGAATCCCTTAACCCTGGCAGCGCTCAGCCCATTTATACTGCCTTGGCTTGACTGGGCTCCGGGCAAAGGTAGAGAAGAAATGTTACTGTATGTCCTTGGAGGGTAATCCATTGTTTTTCATGTTGATGTGGATGATTACTTCAGTTTCAGTGACAACTCACAACCTCATAATTCGTGTTTGTGTTTGTTTGTGTGCATTCGCATACAGTACGTTTTCCTATTATCAAGAAGCACAAAACCATGGAAACAAAATAATACTTTAACCCAGTTCAGCCCAGTGAGGATTTCAGCCACAGTAAATCTACACTATGGTGCATGAGGTTCAAGAAAGCCCTTAAAATTGCATGGAAACATAAAATAATTTATGATTTCAGTGGCTGTGCTTTCCGCCTCAGTGAGAGATTCAGAGACAGAAGCTGTATCTAAAATTGGGCTTGCCCATTACTTACTAAACCTGCATACTCTGACCTAATCGTGTTCCATTTAGTATCAATGAATGTACTGAGCAACAAATATGACCATAATATCGTGAAGTAGGCTCACCC
Source organism: Umbra pygmaea (assembly GCA_016801145.1). NCBI lineage: Eukaryota > Metazoa > Chordata > Actinopteri > Esociformes > Umbridae > Umbra > Umbra pygmaea. The sequence goes on along the minus strand of JACXGM010004399.1, from coordinate 23,982 downwards.
ATTCTGCACCATCGTATGAGCATTGAGTTTCTGCCATTATGTTACTTGACTAATGATTGTCAGTTTTATCAGCTGTTGTTAAATTGGTCTAAAAATGCAATTCTCTTCCTCAATTGTGTGCAGGAAATTCTATGATTTGACTTTGTAATTGGCCTGCACTAAGTGGTTAGGTTTAGCAGTGGATTTCCTGTCTCGCAATCTAGCAACTATTCGAGGCCAGTCAGGTGCCTGCAGGCTAAGGTGAGTTCACCACATTTTCCATCAGATAGCATACTGGAGCTACAAAGTCCTCATAATATAGTCTATATCATAAAAACGCATGAGTTCCTTTGTTACGTATTCTTCACCGTTTAATGTCGAATTTGGCAAAGTTAAAGAGCCAATCTTGTCGTCACATGACCATCCCTTCGAAGTCTCTTTCAACTTGCAATCCATATTTGTTTTTCTGCAAACATACTACATGATTGTAAAAAAAGTGTTTTGGCTGAGTTAACTAGTGACCAACAGACATACTGTATCAGTTTTGTTGCCTGTGTAGGGGTTGTGATAAAATGCTGTGTGGCTTGTCAGAGCATGTTTTGGAGCATGCATGACATAGATTTGACTTTCACAAGCCCATACAGCTGTAACTACATTGTATCGATCACAAAAATAGGAGAAGTGTAGGTATTACTGGATAAAACTTATAACACTGCAGGCCACACAGTCTCATAATATAAGCATATGTTTGAATCTCCTGTTTGAATTCTGACTAAGTAAAACATAATCTCTACAAAAAAATCTTAAAACTAATGTTTTATTTCAAAATTGCATACAAAATGTGTGTGATGTTTGCTAATTTCAGAGAGCTTCACAAGGAGAGGTGTGGTCGGGAGGCAGACATGTCTCCGCATAGCCAGTAAATATGATAGGTCAAGCAGGAAGTAAAATCCCTGAGCTACAGAACCTGTCAACATGGTGCTAAGTCTTTCATGTTAACCATAATCAACAATAAATCTTCAGCTCTCAATTCTTTCTGCAATAACAGTGTTATTACACAAGTTCTCCAAATACAGTTTTCAATTTCCATCCACCAATCATAATGAATACAAAAAATAGCATACATTGGTAAGTTTGGTGGCTATATTCAGGGGCGTCATGCCCATTGAAATTGAGGGGGCACGTGCCCCCTCAGATTTCTGAGCCAAGTGGATTTTCCTTTTAATATCAGTATTTGTGGGTACCTGTTTCCGTGTGTTGTGCACACTGTGCCCCCTTAAAAAAAATATGTGCATGACGCTTCTGGCTATATTACACTTAACAGATACATTTACTAATCAACTAATCCAAATATTATAGACAGCTTGATGTTGTTATTTTGAAGAGGTTGTTATAATCAAGCTGCAGAATGCTGTCAGAATATCAGGATAGACATAAACCTTAAATTAAATTGCTAAAAATGCTGACATGAACATACAAACTTTGCATAACCTGATCAACATCTTAGAAAGTTAAATATGTTGTGAATGTCGGATGTCTGTCCTGGCAAAGGCTACTCTATTCTCCCCTACTCTCCTTTTAAGGAGTGTTGCCTTCTGGGACAACTGTTTCCTGACATCCACTGGACGAGAGCAAGTTAAGAATAAAAGGTCAAAGCAAAAATTCATATGATACTATACATGGCACTTTGCTGACATGGTTCAAATGATTTTTCAAGAAAAGAATCCAGAATTCATTCAAGATAACCGCAATCAGTTTGTAAATTAGGGTCTGGCTAACCTCCAGGAGTGTTTGTAACAGCAGGTAGACACTACGGCACGTCTGCTTTCATTTCCTTCTTACCATTTCATAAATCTGAATTAAAGCTTAATCCTTCAAGAGTTAGGCCATGTTACATCAGAAGATATTACAATTGTTTGTAAATTACTTAACCTAATCTCATGGAAAGGCGCTCATGGTAAAAAATACAAGTTAAGAGCCAACAGTGTGGCGGATGGTACCGTATATGCCCTCAGTCATAAAACATATTGGTATTGGTGTTGGTGAGCCCAGCCTCAGTTCAAGGACAGTAGCCGTGCTCCCAAAAGGCACTTACATAACATAATAACAGATGGGGACTGATGTGTACAGAGAGTGAATTACTCAAAAGATAGTAAAGTGATGCAACCGGAGTGAAGAGCCGTGTCCTTTCACCCTGGATTAGATCAAAGTCAATAAGGTAGTTCACCTTTTATAATGCATTTCACCTTTTCTTAATGAGATTGGAACATTTTCTCAATCAACAGCTTTCGCAGATAAGTATGCAAGATCTAAAAATACTGTACAGTATATACAGTATATTAACCATTTAAAGTAAATAAATACATAATGGAAAAGTATGTTAAAAACACTCCCTCCTACCGTGCTGGGTGGGAAATAGCAGTTGTGAAAAGTTACAGAAACAAGGTAAATATGAATTCCCATAAATTATGAACCAACTCTGATGCCCCACAGACATAATGAAGTATTTGCATATAGAAAGGAACACTTATTGAAGCCTCCATTAGTCTCAGAAGATTAGTTTTCCTCTGCTTTCAGCAGCACATATGAGCTGCAAGCTTTCTGCAAAATACTGTTAGAATAAAGCATAACGTTTAACGAGCTATCATCAGTGTGTATAGAGCATTACCCAGTCTGCCCTGAACAGATAGAGAAAACATTATGGCACATTGTATAACCACGCCAACATGAAAAATGTAATGCATACATTTATTCGCTTTGCAAATGGAAAACTTCCATATACCCCTTGTTCTTCAGTAATCCGCCTTCCCAAAACCCAAACCTCTTTGGCAGTCTCTTTTGTGACAGGATTCACCTTGCACATTAAATTACCACACAGATTTAACACCTGGTTAAGATATGTACTATTGTAACAGGCATTATTAGAATATACGTTTTCAAATGTGTCTTTCATATAAACAGTTAGATTACAATAACGTTCTAAGTGGGTATGGCATCAATGATGGATGTTTCCATTTTGGGATCCTGGTGTCATATAACATGCACCAAACCTGAGAGGATAGGGTCGGTGCAATGAAATACAATCATTGGGATGGCAATGCCAAAGAAAGGGTTGTCTTGTAGGGAGGGAAAATTCAGAAAGTCCAGGATGTGTTGGATTTTAACACATTATGGTGAATGAAAATAACCTTATTCATTAGGGGTATTGGTATTTTCTGTATTTATTTGGACTGAAAACATTGTTTGCTTTTTGATAGTGTCATAATTGTGAGCCAGAAATCATTAATAAAAAGGTGCATGAGATTGGACAGGAAATTAGCCAATTCATGTACTGTATGTCGTGTTTGTGGTGAACCATTTGCGCATGTCAAGGTAAATGAATGTGACCAAAATTTACTAGATTTAGAGGATAAAACAGGACTAGTAGATGTGAGTATTTTTTTTTTATAGTAATCAGCTCATTTTACAGTTTTCTACTAGAAAATAAATAATCAACGACCACAACACTTACCACACCTTTAACCAGCTTGGGGGAAAGTGAAATATCCTAAATTAATTTTAACCCCTGTGAGTAATCGCTCGATTAAAAAGATAAAATATAAACTTTCCAGATCTCCAAAGAGGCATAATGATTGTGTATGGTTGGGCAAAAATAGGTTCAGGGCTAGGAGATAGGGGGATGGAACACAACTGTCTTTGTATATTTTGCACACTTCCATTTCCATGCTCATTATGTTACCTACTCTAGTGTTATTTTTGCACTGCCACTTTGTAATCTGGCTAATCTACCTCTGTCTCAAACCCTTTTTGCATTGACTGTACAGTCAATTGTACAGTTATTACCATGCCACTTAAAATACCTATTAATATACCTTTAGACATCTGTTACACTACCTGTACATATTCTTACATCATTTTTATCTGAATATCTGCACCCTATATTGTTTTTATATTTTTTTGTTTTTATTTTTATCCTTGTAATTCATGTGTAACTTTATGTTGCTGTTTCAAATGACAAACTGTTCTCAATGTGCCCACCTGTTTAAATAAAGGTTAAATAAAAATAATAAAACAAAACAACAAGGATTTCAGTTTCCAGTCAACACAAATGTGTGTGTGTTTCCGTTGCTTTGTGTGTTTGTCTCTTCAGAGAGTATTGTGATCACCGATCAGAAGTCACTTGGCTGTGTCATATCCCAACATGTTCTCTCCTACTGTATCATCACTGCTAGTGGTCTACACCCTGGTTGACCACTTAACTGTACGTACACCCCGCCGCTGACTTGTCAAGGACGCTTGTCAAAAAAGTATGGGGAAGCTTTTGACGCTTTGGCCGCTCTGACGTGGCAGGTCATTCACATCAATCAAGGAAGACTAGCATACATACTTAAATTTAGATTGGTTGACTGTCGTTTGCATTGACTGCTGTTTGTTAACATTCTGCTGTACTCTCTGGTCGCTCAACACGCCGAACACTCCCAAAACGCAACGCCGACTTATTTGCCGGTCTTTGCAGCTAAGAGAAGCTGGCTTCATTGAAAATGAATGACTTCCTGAAGCTCAAGCCGGCTGCGATGTGTACGTACAGTAAGACACCTTTTCTTTCCCAAACAGCAAGGTGGTAACCTCAGCAATTCAGTGTCACGCAGGAAGCATTGTAGCTCGTAATGCAGGCACATGTCATCATCTCTTGCCAATTTAAATATCTAACTGTTGGTAGGGCTCCCTGCTTGTAAATCAAACAATTGCAACTTATCCAGAACACTACAACCTGCTTGGCATTCAACTTTAACTTTTCCTCCCGTTGCTCTGCACATTCCTCTGGCTTCTGACTGAAGTTTGCATTCTAGACCATTGTGTTTGCCCATGGATCAGCAAGATACTCTGGCCGTTCCTAACTACCCAACATCCACTTGGTCATCCCAAGAACCTAAAGCTCTGTCCTGGCACGGGGATTCAAATTCTGCGTGTTGCCAGGGCATTAGAAACCCTGTCCATTTTACAAAATAATGTCAATGAATACCTCACTTAAAATTGCATTTCGAGAAGTTTTCTCCATTGGTGGTATAGGTTCCACTGTCAAGCCAAAATGGGTCCCCTAAAACTGTGATGTCATCACAACACTCACTCTTAAACACTTTTATGGCTAACTGAGTTGTGATAGTGATTGTATGTATAGATTATGCAAACAGTATTTAACATATCTTTCCCAAAATGGGAGGTTCAGAAAAGTGTTTTGTTATTCGTAAATGTCCTGGAAATAATTTGAACAGTATGTTAAATAATTTTGCCAGACTGCCACTAATATAATAATAGAAATTAGCCTTGTATAAACATTGCACTTATTAATATTAGCATACAGAATATTATAGAAGAGCTGCAGTAAAACAACGTGCATCACGGTGTCTCTTTCCTCTGTCGTGTTCATTTGCGTTTGAGTAGGCAAAGCTGAAGTGGTTAACACCGCACTGCTATTGACTGCCATTGACCTGTGAATCAATTCCTGAACAGCAAATGTCACCGCCGAGGAAAGCCCAGACATCTACAGTACTGTACATAATTTCATCCTCTCTGGATATTTGACAATAGCAGAAAATAAAGGTCTCTGGATGCTTCACAACACAACAGCATGAAACCAATGTGAAAATAGACCACATGACATCATTTTAATGTGTCATGATTTTTTATGAGGAGGAAAATATGCCAGATTTGCACTCCTCGCTCTCCTCTTTTGGAACTAATACACATTTAGACACTGACACCGAAAACCAGTACTTTATATGCAGAAAGTTGGAGCACTTTACTCCATTGATGAAACAGAGTACATATCTCCATTGATGACAAGGTGCCCCGTACTTCAGGAGGCTCATCATGCATCTCGGCCTACAGTTTTACCTGACAGGGAAGTTACAGAACAGGGCAACATTAAACCTTGTGATTCAACATGAGATTAGCTGGACGCAGACACGCTACAACCACACATGTATTTTCTTATCCATTCAATGTCCATGTCAGAGCATCATTAAAAGTTTAAGCAATGATAAATTAACCATGTGTTACATTTCAGCCATGATCAAACATGTCACATGCCCTTGAGTATTGAGTTGAAAACAAAGGTGGCTGGAGATTCAATCATAACAGTGGCTGGAATTGAAATCATATTGTTGGCAGGAGTTAAAATCATAACAGTGTGTCACAGTCGCCCCCTGATGGCAGTAACGGGCTCAGGATTTCAGCACATCTGAGCCCATTCTATGTTTCATGTCTGGATTGTTTGTCACCTGGACTCATTTTCAGTTAAGGTCCCTGGCTAGCGGGCATCGGTCACTGTCCCACTCAACGTCTGTGTCATCCTAATCCACCTGTGGTCCTGTAGTCACCTGTCCTCTCTTCCCGTCAGGTGGACCGACCGCTGCCATTGCCCAGTGCAATTAGAATTATCCACCACCTATTCAGCTAGCCAGGTACCTTAGCGGCTAGCAGCATTTTCACCAACTGTCCCATTACCTCGGCGGCCTAGCCTGAAAGCGGCTCCCACACCTCCAGTGCCATTAGCTAGGCAGCATAGCCAGCTAGCAACCCTCCAAGTTTCAGCCCCACTAGCAGGGGAACTAAATCAGCGCTGCCGTAGCCAATGCAGCCCTGGCCATGGCCTCTGTCTGCAGCACCTTCAGCCAGTGCCGACCCAGGCACTGACTCTGTCTCAGCCTATGCCGACACGCCCCCGCCCCCAGTGAACCAGACTGTGCACAACACTGAGACCGGAGCTCCGCCCCTGCTACCAGGACTGGGGCTTCTCCTCCAGTGCCTCAGCCGGTGCCTGCAGCACTGCCACCTGCAGCGGAGACCCTTCTGCAGATACTGTCTGCATCGCCCCTGCTGCGGAGACCACTGGGGCTCCGCCCCCTCACCAGGGTCGGTACCAGCAGCAATGCCTCCAGAGATGGAGCCTGATGCTAAGCCCCAACAGCCGGTACCAACTGCACCACCCCCTGTTCCTAGAGTGCCATTACAGCTGGTACTGGCCTCCATGACCCCTCTGACCCCGGCTGATCCACCCTCTTCCTGGATCTGCAGCTCTACCCTGGGCCACCGCCGCTCACTCCGTCTATTAAGGTGGGTCCCTCCGCACCACCTCCCTGCCTCAGCCATTCCTAACAGGAGTGTTCTGGCTGCCGTCCCTCCCTTCTTGGCATGTGGTTGTGGCATCAGGGTCGACCTCCTGAGGGCGGGTTTGGTGAGGGTACTATCACGGTTGCTCCCCTGATTGCAGTACCGGCTCAGGCTCTGAGCACGCTCTTTGTTTCATGTCTGTATTGTTTTGTCACCCGGTCTAATTGTTACCACATCCACTTTACACCATTCCGTTACTCATGCCTGCCAGCTAAACTCACACCAGAGATTGATTCAGCAATCACATTGTATTTAGTTCCTGATTTTGTGTTGTTTACTTTTGGACATTGTTTCTATGTAGCGTTAGTATTAAACATACTTTTACTTTACTCCTCGCAATCAATTCCCGTTATCTCTCCCTGTGGCTGGATTTGAAACCATACCAGTTGCTAGAGTTGAAATCATAACACAGTGGCTGAAGATTAAATCATAACACAGTGGCTGGATTTGAAACAACAACAATTGATGGAGTTGAAATCATAACAGTGGCTGGAGTTTAAATCAAAATGGTGGCTGGAGATTAAATCATAACAGGGCTGGAGATGAAATCATAACTGTAGCTTGAGTTTAACTCATAATGGAGGCTGGAGATGAAATCATAACAGTGGCTGGAGATGAAATCATAACAGGGCTGGAGTTGAAATCATAACTGTAGCTTGAGTTTAACTCATAATGGAGGCTGGAGATGAAATCATAACAGTGGCTGGAGATGAAATCATAACAGGGCTGGAGTTGAAATCATAACTGTAGCTTGAGTTTAACTCATAATGGAGGCTGGAGATGAAATCATAACAGTGACTGGAGATGAAATCATAATGGTATAGTAAAAGCATCATATTAGAGTAGGTGCATTGCCTTAATGCATTTAGTACCTGGCAACATATAGTAGTGATTTGATTTTAATGGACTGAGGGATTTCCATCCAAAGAAACCAGATAACTTAGAGGCAAGGTAGGGATAGAGGCCTGGGAAATCCCCTGGTTCATTGGGAGACGCACACTTAAAATAAACCAATGAGTCCTCAATCACCATAACAACATACAAGCTCTGCCGCAGTACTAGTCTGGTGAAGGACATTTTGAAACAGGATGCAGCTCATCTGAGTTTCCTTAGATATCGATATTCCTCTACTCAGCTGGCATTTCTCAATTATCTGTATATCCCAGCCTGACCTGAGTCACTGAGCTACTGTATTTCAGGAAAATCCTTCAGTTTTAATGTTATTACTTTGTTAGAATATTACAAATTAACATTATGATGGGTTTTTCTGGATAAGGGAAATGTAATACAAAAGCTTTACCTTTGTACAACACATAAAACTCATGTAATGATAGGCATTATGTCATTATTTCACTAATAATGACATAATGCCATTATTTCACTAATAGCCTATGAGCCTATGGCATTGAGTAAGTTTAATGAACCCTTAAGCACTGATTGGCTCTACACCAAGTGACTGAAGATCCTGTCGAATCCTCTGAACCCCATTAACATCCCTCTGGAAGCACCCTTCATTCATAAAAAAATACAGGGAGTGTTGGAGTGTGACACATAAGCACAGCGTAGGATTGAGGTGACAACAGGGGATTGAAACTAGAAAATGACTCATTCACAGTCCAATATAGTTCTCAATTCATTCTACTAAGAATACTACAACCATTTCATAAACAGAATAACCTACATTCTGAATCCTATTCAGCTGTATAGTGTATGTGGATGGTAGGAGTCTGATCAAAGTTCTTCCTCAATCACTACCTGGATTATACTTTTCCTGGAAAAACATTCTGACGTATATGTTCACACACACATACAGTACATTCATTCACACATTCAAGTATTACACACTTACTGATGATGCACACTTAAACACACAGGAGGTTTATTATCCATGCATACTGAAGGAAACACACAAATACATCACATAAGATGCTGCTCCTGTTTATTATTTCTGGTTCCCTGTCACCTTACCGCCAACTGTATGTAGACAAACCCCAACTACCTGGAACACTTTACATTGTCTTAGCACTTGTTCTCACAGGATATAATCAATTTATTTACTATCTCTATTTTTTTTCTACATACTCTTTTCTTTGTGTTCTATTCGTATTCATGTTTTAATGGTTTCTCTTGCATGGTTGGAAAAGGAACCATAAGTATGAATTTTAAGTAGACTAATTTTATTTGACGCATATGACCCAGAATTTGAGTTTCTGATGATAATTGGTTAAAGGTGAAGTAGTATAATACAATCCAAACACTTACCCTAGTGTTGTCATGGTGACAATGGTGTACCAGAAGGAGGCAGGAATGCTAGTGAAGTTGGTTCCCGAGGTTCCTTTCTCAGCATAGAACATGACCGTGGCAAAGATGATGACGGCCATGGTGAGTGAGAACAGTAGGAAGCCCAGCTCTGAGGCACAGCTCTGCAGAGTACAGCCCAGGATGCGCAGCCCCTGAGAGTGACGTGAGAACTTGAAGATGCGGAAAACCCGGAAGACCCGCAGGGTGACAAAGGCCCCACTCACTTCCTCGTTCTCGGGCATGACGAGGCCGATGTAGAAGGGCAAGATGGCTACAACGTCGATCACGCTCATCACTGAACGTGCAAAATCACAGCGGCTGGGGGCGGCGTACAGCCTCATGAGGTACTCAAATGAGAAGATAAGCACACAAGCTGTGTCCATACAAAAGAAGGCCACAGAAAACTTCTCACCGCAGGGCAGGTCCTTTATACTCCCTTTCACTGGTCGGCAGGGAACAGTTTCCACAACATTTGCAATAACAGACACAGCGATGAAGAAACCAGTGACGTAGTAGAAAACCAGAGCCATGGTGCTGGTGTGAGGGTTCTCAAAGGCCCGCCAGAGCCTCTCTCGTAAGGTGGCGCCTGGGGGCAGGGGCGCGTCTCCAGCGTTCTCTGCCTCTGTGTCCTCAGCCAGACGCTCCTGGTTCTCCTTCTTCCGGTCCCGGTACTCTTCCATACAGCAGTCCCCTATGATCTCAGGTATGATGCCATAAAAAGCCAGCTCCTCCTCAAAGGCCTGAATACACTCATGTCTGGGATAATGTAGCTTGCCTGTTCGAAAAAAGTTTAGTATATGGCGAAACATCTCTGGATCCCTGTCAAAGAAATATTCCTGAGTTTCCTCATTGTAGAAAAACTCCTTTTCGGAGCTGCCTAGAAGGGTGTCTGGGTAACGGTCCAACGTGTTCTTCCACGTTTGGAAACGTAGTCCACTCACATTTACGAACAGGATCTCATCACTGCGACTCTTTTTGTCCACAGGGGGTTTGGGCATGGTCTTTTGGGCTAGCGGTAGCCAGCCCACAGCTGCTGCTCGAGCGAAGGGCAGCCATGTTGCAACTCCAGCAGCCATTGTTGTTTAGTCGCCTATGTTTCAGGATGAAACTGGGTCGTGAGTAAAGGTATAGAGTGTCTTTTGGTACGTAAAGGTTATTTCTGGTCCTTTTTCCTGATTAGGAGGAAAAGTATATCCGATAGAATCATCCGAACTGAACTCCTCAACAACCGGATTGGCTTGCCGTTACTGCCAGTCTGTCAGTCTGTTTGTTCATTGGTTCAGTAGAAGAGGGAGACGTGAGGATGGAAGACAGATGATAGTGATTTCATCATTTCAATTAGGGCCACGGTAAGGCAGCTGAGATCTGAACCAGAAGGTCAGGCCATTGGAAAAGCTTGAGCAAACAACTAGGTCTGATTCATAAAACATCCATGGACTATTGACCTTTCTTGAATCGAATTCTGAATCGAGTGTATGAGTTCTCAGCAGCGTTTAAATAGACTTCCAGAGAAATAACGGTTGTCGTTTACAGCCTCTGCACACTGCCCTTTTTTTTGCTGCACTGTGGTTTTTCAAATTGTTATTATATTGTGGTGATGGTCATCAAAGTTGCAGGTTAAGCACATCTTCCACTGATGATTTCACACCGTTTCTCTCAGTGTTGTTCTCCAGCTTTGAATATGGGGTGCCTTCATCTGTCCCTCTGATTCTTTCTCCATCTCTCTCAAACGCACAACCAAACCTGAAGTAAAATCAATTATTCTGGATTCCGAGAAGGCCTTGTGAAGGGAAATGTTTGTCTTAGAGGTTTTTACTCCTTGTATGGTTGTCCTTTTTTTAATACCTGTCAAAACACAACACACTATTTAGATAGAGAGCAGCACAGGCTCAAGCAAGCATCATGTGCTGTGTCTACAATGTGTCGCAGCCTGGGTTAACTTACAACCTACGGTTTGCGTCACCATCTGTTTAAAAAGTCTGAGCTTGACTGTACAAATAGGGGTCCCACACAAATGGACTCTCCTTTAACGTCCATTTTCCAATGATTGTCAATTTCTGGAGAATAGTACCAAATCTAAACATAATTAATTGTACCATCAAGGCATAAATGTTCCTCTTCAGTATTAATCCACTGGTAAAAATAAGCATTATGTATCTTATTAAACATAAACATAAAGTTGTATTTCAATCTTAAGAGTTCCCAATACATATTAAGATTTAATATAAACATATATCTAAATGTTTACTTCAGTATTATAAAAAATGTGTCGGGGGGTTTCCAAAAAAAATGTGTGTGTCTTGTCAAGGGGAGCTGCCCTGACCCCAGCCAACAGACTGGTGACCCAACCCAGATTACCGTTCCCAGTATGCTCACCCAATCAGAAATAAATTAAACACCATAACACAGCAGTTCTGCTGCAGTGGATAGAGACTGCATCCCAACCAGCTACTAAGTAAACAAAAACAGAGCAGTCTCACTTATCATTCAAGCACTAACAGGTCATTTCCAAGTGAAATGAGGCATTAATGGTGTGTACTCTAACGTACAACCATATCACTTAAAAATACAATATCACTGCATCAGTGGGAAAATAAATACGAAAGTCCTATGAAATGGAATCAGTTAAACTAGATTTTTAGAGTAGCATGTACATTTAGACGTGTCAACGTGTCATATATAGAAATATATAGAAATTGTATATATAGAAATATGTATATTTTAAATATATACACATCTTGTCAGAAAATAGTAATGTGTGTTACTGTTTATGTGTTAAGATATTGGCATCATATAAATGAATAACTCCTGAAGTTAGGTTTGTGTACTACTATTCATAAGGTTAAATGTGTTGGGCTGATTCTGGAGCAGTTCAGATTTACTTACCAAGCGTGAACACTGAAGACAATGTGGATGAAGGGTCCAGTGTGTGAGAACAGAGAAAGCAAAGGCATTAGTAGAATGATAAGCAGGCATTGAAAAGCCCCCTTCCTGGACTAGAACCATATCAGCCAACGGATTGAGAGGGAGTGATTGTCGCGCTCAGCTCCTCACCAGTCTCCGCTCTCGCTCAGCTCTGTGCCTCCGCTCGCGGGCGCTCTCCAACTCCACCTCCCATTTGCTTGCTCGACCCCTCCACCCTGTCTCTTTCTTTCTCTCTCCTTCTCTGTCTTTTGCTTGCTCTGTGGTGCTCTCCCTCTCTCCCATCACACACAAACACGCACTCGTAACCTTACTTCTTGAAAACACAGTGCACACGATACATTAAATAAATCTGATGTTATTTACATACAAATCACACAGACTGTTCAAAGTGTCTTTGCATAACACACTGCTTATGATGTTTGACTCTCTTTTTTTGGCTTTTCAAATGAGCTTTACATTTTATACTGGTTTGATTTTGGTTTTTAAGATTATTTGCTTGTCTGTTTTCCAACAGTTTACATATAGCGCAGCTTGGTTAGAAGCAGGAGTGGTATTTCAGGCTGTGCTTAAGCTTTAATTATATAGCCAACGACTAAGACAAGACAGGCCTGCTATTCCCTAAACAGTTGGTGAAGTGGTATTATGTTTTCCTTGCCACTTATTAATACAAACAGAATGTTGAAAATAGCTTCCACTGGATACTGTACAGTACCACCTGGATGTCATCCCTGGACTAGTCCTAGATTTAGTAAATAAACCAAATGGCTGAGGAGAGAAGCACCGGAGGGGCATAACAGCAACACAAGAAGAAGATAAAAAGATGTACAAACACAAGCTGTGTAGAACCTACAGTATTCCCTCACTTCAATTATTCATATGGGCAAAAGCCGCATTCAGCACTATGACATTCATTCAACCCACAATTTATAACCAGCCAAATTAGCTTTGATCTAACATATAACACAAACCAATGTTTTTAAATGGAATAAATATTTAACACACACTGTATGAATACTGGTTAATTTTAAACATATGAGTCTAGGAAAAAAAGATATGTAACAAATTGTCATTATATTAAACAGCAAAAAAAAAAAAAAAAATTTCATAAATGTTCGTCAGGTATGTTCGTAGGGAACTCAATTTAAAAAGCGATTTACGTAAAATATGAACATATGAAGTTCTTGATGTAGCATGTAAATAGCGTCGTTTTACGTAGGGTGGAGGCCAGGGATGGTGGATATGCGTATTTATATTATTTAATTACACCTAACAATTTTCAATGAAGAAGAGGCCCTTTCTCTCAACTGCATTAAAATATAATGATTGGTGATTGGTACAGCCTTATGGGAGATGATTGGTAAGTAAACTAAGCCAGTAAAGCTCAAGGCTATTGTGGCACACATTTCTACTCAATTTGTAATTGGGTAATGAAGCCCAAGGCTGATGCTGAATTTTGCCACTTGACCTTTCACTCATTTTTTTTATTTACACATTCTCCATTTCTAAGCCCATCAAGGTCCTGATCGATGAAGAACTGATTTATTCTTCACAAGTGTAGAGTGAAGGCCGGTTAGTGGTCAAGTGCATTGAACCAATAAACTTAGAGTCTTAATCACCAAGACAGAAATATGAAAATAATCTGTTAATTTGTCCCTGAGCAAGGCAGTTAACCACAATTGCACCAATGTTGTTGTTGAAAATAACAATGTGTTTTAATCATTCTTACCTGGCAAGATAATGTTTAAAGAAAGGCCCTTGCGTGGTCCTCACCAACTACATGGACTTCACAAAGGTCCCTCAAGGGAACATTAACATTACATAAAATTCTAACAACTATTAACATGAAACTCCAAGGAACATCCAATAATTTACAATCTACAGTGAAGTCCAGGGAACTAAAAAGGGATCGGTTTTTATAAAGTGATTTGAGCATAGTTAAAATTTTTCATAAACTACAGGAGTATTTCCCTATGAGAGGTTACACTGGGACCATTATACAATTTCTCATTGACCATCATAAAAGGACCCTTGTATATGATACAAAAATACATTAAGGTGGACCGGACAGCATTTTAACTAATTTGCAGATTTGAAGCAAACAGATAATCGTAATGTAAAATACTCCAAAACAGCTTAATATGAGGTTTTAAAAATAGGTTATTTTTTACTTGGAATTCCAAGATGTTTAGCAAGGGATTGTTATTAATATATATAATATGTATATTATTTACTGTGTGTGATCGCTTGTCAGAACATGTTATGAAGGGCATCATGTAATTACTGGGGGTATATTTCAACATATTCTAATATAATTTGATGTTGTTAAAATGCTGTCAGAGCCACTTTAGAGGACATATTGTAAATGGTGCTGGATGTCATTATGACGTTGACTTCACTTGAGTTTTTAGGGAAACAGAGAAACATTTGAGATGGGTAAATCATGATCTAACAAATACACCTGGAGGAAGATTCTGAGAATTGAACTTCACAGCAATCAAACATTGATCTGTTTGCCTTTGATGGAAAGGATCTTGAGCTGGATAAACTATTTTTGGGATCCTGTTGTTCTATTTTCATGCTCACTTGTTTATTTTCATTGAAACCATAGCCATGGAACGAGAGCCATTCCTGCTCTAATTTCATGGTCCAAACCTGGAAATGTGTTCCTCAGGGCACTAAGTAATTATGACTGATACTATAAAAGGCTCACAAGACACATATGGATTTTTCACTCGATTAACAATTGATTTATATGTTGTCAACATTCCTGTATTCAATAGTGAATAAAAAAATTGCATACAGTATACTGTACATTTAACTGCAGACTAGTGAGCTGGGAAAGCAAGGCATAGGTGATATATTATTATATTACATTGAGGTGAATGATTTAGTGATTAAATCATCAATCATACTATTGGTCATTTTAAATATAGGTATATCAGTTACTTAAAGCCCCAGTGCCAACATTCTAATTTCAATATGAAATTATTGAGTACATGTAAAAGAAGGTATATAGACATTTACTTACATTGCTTTTTAGAATGTAAGTAATTCTCAAGCCAAATCTTTGCTAACTAGCATAAAAACACTGTTGGCATGTAATAATTTGGTGTAGCAGTCTAAATTCCCAACTGGAGCATATGTACCCTGGCAACAGGGGTTCAAGAACCGGTTCGGCTGCTCTTTGCCCCCGTCCTCTCTGTCTCCCCTTACTTGCATGTCTCCATAGACTATATGTCCTATACTGTTTTGAAATAAATAACAAAATATAACCTTAATAAAAAGATTGTAGTAGACTTAAAACAAGCAACTCCCAAGTGGACAATAACAACAGCCAAACAAATAATAAATTGAGTCAAGTGGCACAGTGTTCTAAAGTGATGTTAGAGCTCATTACAGCTGCATCACTGCAGCCAGGTGTTAAAACCCAGGTCAAGGCAAACCAACACTCGGTGGTTCCACAGACGGTTGCCCAAATTGGCTCAGTGCCGCCCAAAGGGAGGGTGTCCGCCAGCATGAGTGTTCCGGCGAGTAAGCAGTGTAATAAGGAGCAGATATAAAGCTGAGAATAAACTCCACACCTTTGCTCCAAAACCTGTAGTGAAGTTGTTGAGTTGAGGCAACGGAATCATCGCACATTTGGGGATCATGAAATTGTGAGAGGAGAAAAGTGGGGTTATAATCTAGTCAGAAATTGTATGCAGTCATTTTGAACAAAATAAAACTGATCATTGAATTAAATATTTACAATTGATCTCAATAAAGGCATGACACATTTTTCCATTGCTATTCCTGATCAACTAAAGTGTTAGCATACCAGACTACATGAACAGTCTGGAGCGCAACATTTTGCAAAGAAAAAAGTATTGTGTCGGTTAGAATTTTGAGTCCAGTGAATATTTCCTGAACCTTAAAGCATCCGGCACAGCTATAATGACCCTCCGCATCATACTGGGAATCATGACACTGGCTATTTTAGCATCTTGAATGGTGGTCTGTAACTAAGGGTAATGTTTGTTTCATATTAAATTTATAGACACAATTTTATAAATCATTAAAGAAAGGCGTAAAAAGCACTCCAATGGCTAGAATTAGATTCTGAACACTTCAGACGACAGTGACTACAGGCCAATGTTTGACTTTTCATGTCCTTTTTTCATATGGTGCCTTATTGCACCGTTGCATATGTGAGGGAGCATCAGGTGGCTTAGTGGTTAGGGTGTCAGACTTTTAAATGAAAGTGTGCCAAAAGCCTTCATGCTGTTGAGAGAGGACTTTACCCATAGAAATAGAATGGATAGAAAGGCAATTGAAATGCTTGGGGTGGTCATTCGATTAGTACACAACAAAATGGCGATTGTTGTTAGTTGTCACGGTGACAACACACAAATCGGTTTAATGCAGAAGTAGGCCTCTAGATCTTTGCAATGAAATAGTACACATAAAAATGGCTACCGCTCTGACCTTTCTGCTATATTGATTTGAATTGGAATGGCCTTTCTATACATTCCATTTCTATGACTATACCCTACGTTGCTCCAGGGGATGTTCTTGTACTACTATAAGTCACTTTGGATAAGAGCATCTGCTAAATAACTCAAAGGTGAAAATGTCAATTGGAATGGGATAATAGTAATCCATTGAGCTGAGCACTGCTAACACAGATTTTTTAAACCAGAATATGCAATCTCAGTAGACCTCCGTCAATCCTTGCGAAGCAGACTGATAAGAATAAATGGACTTTAGGTTCATACTGTAGGTCATGACAATGTGTCCTTAGTTGTTTTTTTGTCAAAATCTAAATACACACACAAGAACTGAGATATAATTCAAATTGAGTTGATGGCCTGCATGTGCACATATGTAAGAAATGACCAGGTAAGGACATTCTGCAGTCGAGCAGTTTTAGTGGACTTTGTCACGACGTCACAAAGCGATGATTGTGAATATCTATCACAGAAGCAGATTTTTAGTTTGCAAATATTTTTGCCAGCGTTGAAGAGCTGGCTAATGTTAGGCCCTCATCATGAGCTTGTGCTGTTGTATTTTCAGTTCTAGACACCTAGAGTCTCCAACTACATTATTTATGCTTACCTACATTCAAAATCATTTTGACAATCAGACTACGGAATACTCATTGCTAGAAGCTCCAACTTTGTGCTGTTTCAGCCATACCACAATTAAGAGGAAAAAATGGGATGTGCCTTTTTCAGTTACATGCTGGAAAATATATTGAGGCTTGAAGAGAAAGCTTGAGTCATCAGTATACATTGACACTCTAGTTTAAAAAGCATTAATCTTGAGCCTGTCAAGGTTATCACTACCTCTAATTGCCATCCCTATCAATTCAAGTCATAAAAAATAGATATGTAACCTGAAAACTAGCTGTTATTGGCAGAGAGGTTTGGCATGGAGATGGAGGGTCTAGCGGGGTCAGAGTCTGAGAAAAATCATGTACAGTTGTAATCAAACTCAACTAGAAATGCAACTGATAATGACTTCTCCAGTCTCAAAATGATTCGACCCCTTCATGGCAAGTTGGAATGTCCAATGATTCCCAAGCTTTAGCTTCCACAGAGATCGCATGACGTTTTCTCCTAGGATTTTCTGATAATTCAATTAATCCATTTTGCCTTCCACAAGCTGCAGGTTTCCTGTGCCAGAGGATGCAAAGCAGCCCCAGAGCATCACAGTGCCACCACCATGCTTGACGGTGGGCAGAGCGCTCTTTTCAGCATATGCTTCATTCTTCTTTCTCCAGACATACCAGTGATCCATCATGCCAAAAAGTTCCAGTTTTGTTTCAACGCTAAACAGAACAGAATCCCAAAACCTCTGTGGATTGTTTATATAATTTTGAGCGGCAAAATTGAGGCAAATAAAAAAAATATATTGTGCTTTTGGGTCAGTAATTGTCACAACCCTGTCCCTGTGTGTCTGTTTTTCTGTCTGCCTGTGTCTGTTTTTTGTGTTTGTGTTCCTGAAAGTGCCCCGTTCCGGTTGCTGGGCAAGGATTGTAAGGCGGGAATTCCAGGATCACCTAAGTCTGCTCTCACCTGTTTCTCGTCAGTAATCATCACACCTGGTCCTGATCATCATTACAACCCTACTTAAGCTGAGACCTAACATCCAGTCCCTGCCAGATTGTTAGTCACACTCCCTATGTTGTGCTTTCGCTTCAGACCGTTGTTATTTTGTTACATTCAGTTTGCCTTGTCCATCTCAGTCTGCCTGCTTTTCTGATTTCTTGTTCTCTCTGCTTCAGTACATTTACCTGAAATTCAGTCTCCCCTGCCTGGCTACCGGACCTGTCAACCATCTGTGGAACTATACTACAACTTCAAGCCTCCTGTCAGCCATTCATCAAACCATTTGTCAATAAGCCTTCCTCACCGGGACTCCCGTCTTTACCAGCCTCCCACCATCTGTACTCACCTGTCTGCATGAACGTCGTCACCATCAACCTCCCACCATCTGTACTCATCTGTCTTCACAATCGTCGTCACAATCAACCTCTCACCATCTGTACCTACCTGTCTGCACGTCTGACATAACCATCCTCATTATGATACTGTGATAAATAAATACTCACCTTGTTTCACCACCTACTTTGTCCGATCTGCATTTGGGTTCAGAACCAGGGTTCCTGACAGTTTTATATTGGAATTCTGGCATGGAAACCTCCTGCATTTAGTACGCACCTTACTGTGCTCACTGACACCTCAGTTCCTATTAACATCAAGTCTTGCTGCAGGTCTTTTGCAGTCACTCAAGGGATTTTCACAACCTGCTGTTTCAGAAATCTGGTTGTAGCCATTGATAGTTTCCTTTTTCTGCCCTGTCCATGTAGTGTAACCACTGTTCCCTTAAACCTGCACTATGTACCTTTTTCGAACACTACCAAAAAATGTCTGACAGTAAACATGGTTGTTTATTCAGTTGCTAGTAGAAAGTACATCACTGATCAAACTTTCTCATAAAAAGTCAGAAGAAGATTATTGAAACATAAATTAGGATTAAACATCAGATTTTAAGGGTTAACCAAAGACATTTGTCGGGACAACTCTAGAGACCTGAAAGCCGTCAGGTATGATTTCATACCCATTCGTCCAATCTATTTATTCTGATTCTTGGCATTTGCAAAATTCCAATTAGTGGAAAAAATATCTGAATAGGGCTGGCTGTGAAATAGGGCTGGCTGCCTAATGTCTTGTCATTTTGTCTGTGACTAAATGTTGCGCCATTTTTTTGTGTTGAGGGAATGTGAGGTGTTAGTAAATTATAAACAGTATAATTTCTCTTCTGTGATGATTGACTGCTAGCTGTGAAACTAAACTTCATGTAGTAAATCAGTTTGTCGTTAAGCGATCATTTCAACTGTTATATTTACCATTATTCGTCATTTGACACATGATAAATAAAATGTGATGTGATAATCATCTTATAGATTTTACTTTCAGCACTGTAGGAGGAGGTTTGGAGGTGGGTGGAGTCAATTACCACTGGATGATCCCCAGGAGCGTGTTCAGTCCTAGTAAATGTTCTAACCAAAGTGTGCTGACAGCTCAGAGAGGGTCTAGCAGATGGACTATGTGCACTGAGAATGTTATGATTTAGCAGAATGACCGTGAACAGTGTTGAGGGAATGAAGGCCTATTCACCATTGTTATACGATGAGAACATCATTATATACTGGATCTGACATAGACAATAGATGCATCAGTCAAAAGCCGGGTCTAGCCCAAAGACATCAACTTGTTATTGTGCGCTTTCACAGCTACTAGAGTGTGGACCTAAGGATCTTGTACCCAGAGCAGTGCAGTCAAAGTCCCCTCAGTTATCAAGACAACAGGGCTATGTTTACTCCATCAAGACACTTAATGGCAACTACAAACTAAAGAGCTGCAATATACTAGTCCCAAAATGACGCCATTATTTGTAGATAGATGGATACTATATATATACTATATATGGAGGACAAAATGTGACATTATGTAGGCATCAGTAAACTTGTTGTCCCCTCACTTTTTGTGTTCATGGGGAAATTCATTTAGATCTTCTTGAGTTTTACAGTTGTTTTGAATGAATAGGACACTTTAGTTTAAACAGACATTATAGCCTAATATGTAACATAGCCTAATATCGATTTTTTTATAGATTAGAAATAAACTACAGTGTTGTTTTCAACGAGTAGCCACATTTCCCAAAAAATACGAAGGATATTCCCAATCTGAGACCAAACCAGTAACTCCCGATTTTAAAAGATTGCCAATCTTCAGTTGAGCTGAATATGAAAAATCATGAGACTACAACTTTGCGAGCACCAGTGTTACTGGACTTTTTAGGTATTTTTATGTGTCAATCAATTTCAATTTGACTGTAGATCTTTGTGAGTTATACAGAGTTATTTAGAACAAGTACAACAAGAAGTCCAGATGGAGGTTCTAATGTCTTGTGTTTAACTCCACCCCTGGCATAGGTTTTAATGTTATTAACTCCGCCCATGCCATTGGCGGAAAAAAACACCAATGTGCCACAGTGAATGTATACTAGCAAATAATAGGTGAGTTCTGTGATATTATAATTAGTTTAGCCCTCATTGCGAAGACACTGTATATGGAATACATATTGACTGACACATCAAAAAAAAATATATATTTTTTAAATTTTTAAAAAAATATATATATTTTTTTAAAATATTATTTTTTGTCTACCTATTTTCTTCCCTTCCAGTTAATCATGTCCACTTCCCCCTTACCCTGCATGGTCTACAATTCCTCAGAAGGTGTTTGATGTTCGGGGGCCCTCATGATTCCTTCAAGCACGTCGCAGAGCCGTCAATTTGTTTGGACATTTTCAGAAGTATTACATACTTCCACGATAGAACCCACAGGCGGATGGATGATTTGTACATGAGGGGTCACTGGACAGCGCCATGGCAAGGTACGCTAGTCCAACTTTAAACTGAGGAGCTCAATGTACACATCAAGTGTCTTATCGTTGAACAATTTTAATTGCTAATTCAAACCATATCTTCTTGGAGAGTAAAGAACGTTTCTCTGAAATGACTTTTCTGAAGCCTGCCAAAGCATCAGTGAGGGAAGTGTGCCAAAAATGCAGAAAAAAATATTTGTATAATTCAAGCAGATGTAGATGCTTAAGGATTAAGCTGTACTTTCAAGTTTTTATCTAAAGTTGCCTACGCATTCCAAGAAACATTTAACTTTACTTCTACACAACGCTGTATAACTCAAGTGTCACAAATTGTGGGTGGTAATGGAGAGAGGGAGACAGGTAGCTCTAGGCTTCTTGTCATGTTTAATAAATGAACAGTCCAGGACAGTAAGAATGACGGTTGCAGGGTACGCCTGACTCGCATGCGTAACGAATGTATACGAATGTATATACAGTGCCTTGAAAAAGTATTCAGTCCCCTTGAACAGTTCAACCTTTTGCCACATCTCAGGCTTCAAACATAAAGATATAAAACTGTACATTTTTGTGAAGAAGCAACAACAAGTGGGACACAATCATGAAGTGGAACGAAGTTTATTGGGTATTTTAAACTTTTTTAACCAATAAACAATTGACAAATTGGAGGAGCAAAATTAATCAGGCCATTTACTTTCAGTGCAGCAAACTCTCTCCAGAAGTTCAGTGAGGATCTCTGAATGATCCAATGTTGACCTAAATGACTAATGATGATAAATAGAATCCACCTGTGTGTAATCAAGTCTCCGTATAAATGTACCTGCTCTGTGATAGTCTCAGAGGTCCGTTGAAAGCCCCGTCCCTCTAAACTTTCAGCTCATACAAGGAGAAGACTGATCAGAGATGCAGCCAAGAGGCCCATGATCACTCTGGATGAACTGCAGAGACCTACAGCTGAGGTGGGCGAGTCTGTCCATAGGACAACAATCAGTCGTATACTGCACAAATCTGGTCTTTATGGAAGAGTGGCAAGAAGAAAGCCATTTCTGAAAGATATCCATAAAAAGTGTTGTTTAAAGTTTGCCACAAGCCACCTGGGAGACACACCAAACATGTGGAAGAAGGTGCTCTGGTCAGATGAAACCAAAATCGAACATTTTGGCAATAATGCAAAACGTTATGTTTGGCGTAAAAGCAACACAGCTCATCACCCTGAACACACCATTCCCACTGTCAAACATGGTGGTGGCAGCATCATGGTTTGGGCCTGCATTTCTTCAGCAGGGACAGGGAAGATGGCTAAAATTGATGGGAAGATGGATGGAGCCAAATACAGGACCATTCTGAAAGAAAACCTGATGGAGTCTGCAAAATACCTGAGACTGGGACAGAGATTTGTCTTCCAACAAGAAAATGATCCAAAACATAAAGCAAAATCTACAATGAAATGGTTCACAAATTAACATATCCAGGTGTTGGAATGGCCAAGTCAAAATCCAGACCTGAATCCAATCAAGAATCTGTGGAAAGAACTGAGAACTGCTGTTCACAAACGCTCTCCATCCAACCTCACTGAGCTCGAGCTGTTTTGCAAGGAGGAATGAGCAAAAATTTCAGTCTCTCGATGTGCAAAACTGATAGAGACATACCCCAAGTGACTTACAGCTGTAATCGCAGCAAAAGGTGGCGCTAAAAAGTATTAACTTAAGGGGGCTGAATAATTTTGCACGCTCAATTTTTCAGTTTTTTTATTTGTTAAAAGTTTGAAATATCCAATAAATTTCGTTCCACTTCATGATTGTGTCCCACTTGTTGATTCTTCACATAAAATTATAGTTTCATATCTTTATGTTTCAAGCCTGAAATGTGGCAAAGGTCGAAAAGTTCAAGGGGGCTGAATACTTTTGCAAGTCACTGTATATACATATATAAACTTTCTACGTGCACTTTTCACTACAGCGGCATGGAACATTAATACATTAATGAACATTAATACAGAGCATTAGCTAACGTACAAAATACAGGGACTCACTTTTCATGAACTCAAACGTACAGCTCCTGGATAGCCTTCTCTTCAATGACAAGGTTTGCAATAACAATGAACCTCACCGTGACATGAAAGAATGAAACAATGAACCGTGCCCTCCTTCTTTTCTTTGGGGTGTTATGGCGAATCGCACCCACCAAAGGCGCATACACCGCCACCAACAGCACCGGAGAGCGAGGCCGGACACGGCCCACCCACGTCAACACCACCCCAACACTCCACGATCCCAGAAATTACCCCCCCCTTCCACCCACCCCACCACCTACCCTCCCCCGTCCCCTTCCCCTTCATCATCTCGTGCACAATTTCCCCCGTGACATCAGTGACACCCATAAAATCCTTAGCTGCTCCCACCACAACATCAATCCTCGCATTCCGTCCCTTCGCCTGGCTACATACATTTATCACCCTACACAAGAACGCCAAAAACTCCACTCTTCCCACCACCAACGAATCCTTGCCCACCACACACTCATGCTTACACTTCTCCGACAACACCAAACTACGACCACCCTCCACCACCGGGCCTACACCCCTCTCCCGCTCCACCTGCACACCCACCCCCATTCCCCCCCACTCTCCGCACCGCTTCCGCATACGTGACCCCTTCTACCTTTTTGACCCGC
>JACXGM010004398.1:16436-38391 GCA_016801145.1 Umbra pygmaea | reverse complement strand
CCCTAGGGGCAGTAACAGAGGCCCTAGGGGCAGTAACAGAGGCAGAAACAGGTGGCCTAACTGGGGCCGAAACAGGTGGCCTAACTGGGGCCAAAACCTTAGCCTGAAAGCTAGAGGGGTTAGGCACACTTTCCTGTGAGCTAGTGAGGCTGCTTAGGCTAGCCTGGGAGCTAGCAGGCATGCTAAGGGGGCTACATAAGCTAGCCTGAGAAGTACAGGTATCAACCTGCTTGCTAGGGGGGCTCGTACTCCGACGGGGGGCCCTGAACTGCCGACCACTGCCCTGGACCGAAGGACTAAGGGGCTCAGCTGGAGAGCTGGGACTGCCTGAGGTAGCCCTTAAGCTAGGGGACCTACCGGGAAGGTTAGCCCTCTGTATCCTGTCCATAAGGAGGCTCCAGGCCCTCCTGGCTTCGTCCCGGTAGGCATCTCCCTCCTCCTCCGAGAGCGTGATGTCCCCCTCTCCCTCGGAGCAGCCCCCGGTAGCCTCCTCTTCCTCCATGTGGAAGTACTCCTCGTCGGAGCTGTCGACGTCCCACATGGAGGCTAATCGGACCTGCTCGGGATGCTGCTCACTCCTGGAACTGGAGGAAGAGTGAGAACTCGCAGCCAACACCTCCCCAAAAAACTTCGAGTGATCTCTCCTCGGAGAGAGGGGTGATCTCTCCTCGGCTCCGTCGTTGCGCCTTCGCTGTCTCGTTATTGTGTGGTCATTCAATCTGTCACGTTCCATTTGTAGAGACAGACGCGAAGGTTCAATAATCCACAATATGTTTATTTTACATTACAGAAAGGAATACTGCCACGAGGGGCTTTCAAAACATAATCCACCGATCAAGCAGGAACACGTAACAGGAGCACATTGAACGACAAGAACAAGGCGGAAACACTAGGGTTAGATGCACATACAAATTAGGTACAATAGGGTACACCCGTGCTAATCACCATGACAACACCGTCCCACACTGATGACATCAGACCTGCACCTGTGAGACACGGAAGGGACACCAGGGGGAACCAAAAGACCACAATACATTAGGGAGTACTAAAAGGAACATAACTAAACCACTGTATATATAATACTGAATACACTGAGGACGTAAGACAGGACACAGGAGACATCACTGACAGAAAAGGAAAACCAAGCTTATACAGCCCATACCGGGCTGGATGTGACATGTTGGCGGATTAAATAGCAGCTTTTGGTGCGTACGCAACGTTTATACACGAGGCCCCAGAAAATCAACAGGGTCCGGTCATTGTAGAGTAAGAGTTGACTTTCCCTGCACTACAGGATATACTGCCATGTGTGACATACCTGTTTTGTTGCTGCCCATGACTCTGTTAGGAGTTGTAGAACCATTTTTGTTTTAGCCACACAAAAAACATTTTTTTTTAATACAAGAACCCCATACCAACGATAAAGAATGGTGGGCGGTGGCGGCATTATAGTTCGGGGCTGCTTTCCTACCTCGTGGCCTGAACAGTATGACATCACTGTGTAAATTATGAATTCCACATTGTCGTTTGTTCTCACCAAATCTCACCACGTCCGATGTGCAATTACATCGGTGCGACATCGCAGCAATTTCACAGGCGGATAAAGAGAATAGGACAGGAGATTCACATCTACTTATGCACATCTGGTCACGTAGTTCTGCTGCTAATTACACTGCTTCCGCAACCATAAAGTAACCTACCACAAATAAAAGAGCTGTTAGAGGTCAACAAGAGCGAGACAAGTCAGCCCTGTCCGAATTTCACCCATTCACACGCAGTGCCAGAGCCATATATAGAGTATGGCCAACTAGGGAATCGAGTGTTCTGAGCTATCCCGTTATTGGTTCCGAGGTGGTCACGTGTTTCGTGGACTCCATGTTGGAACCCAACATTCAGCTGATTCCCATTGACATAGTGAAGCAAATAGTGGAAAAATGCAATAAATTATTTAAAAAATTACATAAATCACTGAAAAAATGCACAACTGTGGCGCGTTTGGCTGCAATGAAAGACCGGGAAATGCATGTTTTTTTAGGCTAATATGGGAAAGGTTTATCGATGTCTGTTAATAATAATAATAATAATAATAATAATAGTAATAATAATAATAATAATAATAATAATAATAATAGCCTAACAATGCAGTACATTACAATGGACCACTAGTTACAGTTACAATTTTCGCCATCGAGTAAGTTTATCCTGTCAACGGCGATGGATGAACTACGAAACGTAACGTCAGGACTCGGGAGACTGAAGAGCAAAAGGTAAACACTGCTCATAGACTTATTAAGCGAGTGGTAACTCACTACAATGAGCATTTTTAGAGGCCCATTTACGATATAGAAGGTAAATATGCACTGGAATATTTCTATAAGGGCCTTTTCCATATTGACAAACGTTGGTAATAACATGTATGTGCCTGTTTAAAGTGAAAATCAGCTATATATTTCAAGATGGCATACCGGTATACGCCCTAATAGGGTTACACTGTAGATTCATTTGACGATGGTCTCCAATATGGCACCCATGATTTGAGTTTGGCAAACTCCTTGTTTCCCAATGTCAAGGAACGATCCTTCGAAATCGGAATTTCAAGGATGCTACGTCATCAAAACCGTCGAAGTACTGTTCCAATGTCAAGGATCCTCCGAATTTCAAACAAGGACTGAGTCCTTCGTTCAGATAATTTCCTATAGACAGTAAAGGATGCATATGTGTATCCTTTGCGCTCTCATATCACCCACAATCCTATGTGCGAGGCTTTCCCGGCTCGTTTAAAATAAAAAATGGCGGACGTTAGTGGAGACGGAGCAATATGCTTTCAAATGTAAATATCTTTAGTGTTTTACGTTATTGTACATTTGTTAAAACGGTAAGTAAAGTTTAATGATTAAATGCCCGTACAAACTGTTGAATTGCAGCGCCGAGTGTGGACCTTTTTTACTGACGTAATGACGCAATGACGTGCACTTGCTAGCCTGTTCCATTACGTTCCATTTACGTGTTCTCCGAATGCTAAGAAGGAGTCTCGCCTAGCCTCTGAAGGACCTGACTTGGAAGGATCCGTACTACTAAGGAAGGATCCTTGACATTGAGAAACAGCCTCTATATATACACGGCTCTGCGCAGTGCCAATTTGCACTGCCCTCTCCTGGACGCCCTGGGAACTGTCATGCCACATCCTAGATTGAACTAGCGTGCAAAACATGTGACTCTTCTCTTTTATACCACTGAGTAAACTACTTTAAAATCATGTTTAGTCCAAAAATATAGGAGTGACAATTGATGAGCTAGTATGCATATACACAAAAAATGTTTAAACCTCTATAGTAATATCCTTCTATGGAGTTAGAACCAATGACTGGTTGGGTGACATCACTATAAACCTTTCATGATCCACCATTACCACATGTCGGTGAAACTGGCAAAACTTGAATTCAAAATGGCCAAATTGATTAGATACCCATGTCACTGCCAATTATTTCTCTCTTGTTACGGGTTGTGTTGAAATGTGTCAAATGATTTCACTAGGCAACATGGTTGAAATATTGAATTGCAATCATAATCAATTCAGCATTACCCTTAAAAGGTGATATGCCAAAAGTCAAACGCCAACTGAAATCACAGAAAAATGCTTTTGCATGTGAGAAATCAGACCTGAATGGGACTTGGCTGATACAAGGCTTTAGTGAGCATTGTTAGTGTAGAACTAGGCTTAATCTGTGTCTGTGAAACCTGGCCTGTGTGTATGTGAACAAAAAAACATAGGGTCCCAGTATGCCTGGTATATTCCTTTCCCTTTAGATAATAATGCAGACATTTATTTTACACAATCCTGGAGAAAATAACAAGCTCTTGGATCCTAAGATGCCACTGAGGATGAGAACAGATTTTACATGGTTGAGAATCTCCAAGAGCTTGGAATAATAATGAATGAGTGCAACAACAGCCCAAAACGAGTGCAGTCCAGAAGGCTGATTTTATACAACTCCATCGTTGTATGTCTTACAATTAGGCCTACTGTAAAAGCCCAAATCATTAAAATATGTTATGACTGTATAAAAGTAATATATATATTTTTAAAAACAAGTCAGAACTTGGCGTTAGCCTACACAAGTTTTTATTACACTTTAATGCATCCAAAAGATATAGAGGTGATTAAAAAACATTTCAACATTAGTAGGAAGTGATGAAATATTGAAACACTGGAACTAAAGTGACAAAATGTTGGCAAGACTTGTCTTTCATTAAACTGGAACAAAATAATTCAAAAAGGTTACAGACAACGGACAGTCAGTTACTTTACGATCCAATTAGGTCTGTAAATACAAACCTATACATTTTCGTTTGTTTTAGGCAGAAACTGAGTGTGGTTGTAAAGCTACCATTCTTTGGACTGCGGTAAGCTGTTTGGAGCACGACTGCTGTACCGCACAATGCGCCCTAACCATAGGCAACATCCTAAACGTCTGTACAGACCTCTCTCTAGCTATATATATATCTCTCGCTCTTCACTCCTCTACTCTATATTCTAAAGCTTACTTTTTTCACACTACAGGATACGAAGTCATTCATTTGGAAACGCGTTCCAGTGCGAGGGTATGCAGGCGCATTTAATCGGAGATGGATAACATTAGGAAGCCGCGATTAGACAACACAGAATTTGACTTCTGTGCATGGAGAGAATTATTTTAACAAACACAAGCTTGGAAAGTTTATTGATCATTTGACCTGGGAATATGCATTTAAAACGCATCTGCAGTGTCCTCCATCACTTGTGTGTCCTTGGATTATTTGCCATTGCAGGTATGAGAAACACCTTACACTGTTGTGTCAGATCATTAGTTCAGTACTCACAATGAATTATGAATTGTTGTTTCTTACTTTTATTTTACTCACTGAGCAAGATCATAATGTAATGCACCAGTGACCGGCTGCGGAAACGACCCATTCATTTAATTGGCGCACGCTGGATGATCTATATGCTATATTTTCTTTACACCACGTGTACTTGTCGACTGTCTATAATAACTAATTTTCGAGACTTTCTGTCTGTCTTCTCCCCATTTTCTAATAGTAGATCAACATCATTTCCAGGAATTCGAGTCCGAAATAGTTTTCCCTCTGGTTTTTCAAGACACAGGTCCATCCGTTCTTGATAAACCCTGTAGCGGTGAGACTGAGGCGGCCGCGGCTAGCAGCTCTAGAGAGGTTCGTTCCACGTCTTACTTGGAAGAGTACGGGTCTCCAGAACATTATGGATGGGAACAATTAACATCGCAAACCGTGCCTTCTTCAGGGCTGAGAATCAACATCCACGCTTTTGGTAGAGAACTGCAACTAATCTTGAAGAAAGACTCTCGGTTCCTGTCCCAGAAATTCATGGTGGAGATGAGACAGAAAGCACGAAAGGCGTCGCGGACCAGCACGCCAGTTCGGTTCGCTGCCAATTCAGAAGAGAAGTCTTGCTATTACAGTGGAACTGTTCTCAAATATGCTGGATCTATCGCCTCGTTCAGCACCTGCGCAGGACTGGTAAATATTGATCATATTAAATTCTTTACCTCTCTTGGCATATTATTTAGTCATGTGCGTGAGTGGACAACTCATTGTCGACTGTAGGCTACACATACATTTATGTTAATGCATTAATGCTACCGAATGCTTCTGATTTTGCTGTTACAAAAATAGTATACATTTCCTATAATCTAAATGACATACTTAAGGAGAGAACTTTATCAGCTCAATTTATTTTAATACTGGACCGATTAATTTATTTGATAAAACGCCTAGTATTCTGGCACTGAGTTTAATTAGTAGGGATGCTGAATATGCTCTTCTGCCATGTGTCAAAAGTAAAGTATTCTGTGTCTGGTCATGAAGAATGAGTGAGTGTAGTTACCACTGTACATATGCCCATTTAGCCTCAGGTGTACATTTTGAAAGTATGTTAGGTAAAGCATCCAAGATGCATTATTGGCCCATTCTGCTTTGTGCCGTCTGGTAGTACTGGAAGACAACACCAAGCCACGGCACAGAACAATTAGCAACACTGAGGTTTTGATGGTTAGAATGGCTTGGACTCGTCTCAACGGTTAGGACCACAGTCAACGGCTCTGTCTTGTTAACCCGACGCTTTGCCTCACACACATTAACATATGCGATATAAGCTTGGCACTACCGCAGTTTAGCATTTATTTTTATTCTTTTTCCCCTCTTCCTGCTTGTCGACAAGAAAACAAGGTCAATTAATGAAATAATTGCAGTTTAACTTTTACGATGGCGACGGACCATTACGCTGCAATTGGAATTGTTTATTTTCAGCCAAAAGAAATCATTTGAGTTTAGGATGTATTCCTGCGAAAACAGAAGTACTTTTTTCCTGGGCTGGCCTCACATATATTAGATTTTTTGTATGGAGATATATCTCTGACGTCATTTTGTAGGACCCATGTAGTTGCCATTCAATTGGATTTGTCCCCACAACAAACATTATAGTGTGCATCTTGAACATGGATAAACAGACTTGATACATATAAATATATACTAGCCATCTAAATGTTAGATTCAGATATAGCCTAATCATGGAATTGTTTCCAGACCAGACTCAGGGTCTCCCAAACCAACAGTCATAATGTGATTCATATCACTGTTTATTCTTTCCATGTTATTCATTATTGTTATTCATATCACAGATGATGTATTTCTTAAAAATTATGTGGAACGAAACAGCAACCTACCCAAGCGACCTAAGATGCATGTGTTTGTTGTCATGATATTAAATTTTTAGACAATAATGACTGAGTTTCCAATCTAACGAATCACAGTCTCAGAGAACTACAGTGCCAAGTTCAGACATTGGGCTTAGATAGAACAAACCTTGCGAAGTGTCAACCATTAGTCTATATAGATTGTAAATATTGGACCAAGCGATACATGTCCGTGGGCATTGGACTGGAGGAAAAAGGGTAGTAAAGGAATGTTCCAGACCCCTAAACAGCTCAAAATCGATGTGCCGGTCATTTTTTGGACAGGACAGTCACAAAACACACCTTCTCAGAGCATTCGGTAATTCCCAACTAAGTTTTCCAAAAACTTGAGGTGACGTCACTGCAACATTTTTAAAAACACATCTAGATGCATTCGTTTGAGTTCCTGATATTTATTTGTCCCATTTTATTCTCCTATCAACTCGATTCAAAGATTGACTTGTGTCAAAAACTAACATTTTGTAATTTCAAAAATTTCGCTGTGACTTAAACGTAGTACAGTAGATATTTTTGAAAACTTACCATGACCGAGTTGGGAATTACCAAATGTTTAATGAGACATAAATTAAGTCACTGTCGTGTCGGAAACATGACCGGCATAATGATTTTTAGCTGTTTTAGAGACAACCTTTGTACAGGGCCCAGAATTTTGTGCTACGCCACTGTACACACTTACTGGTTCTAGGCCTATTTTGAGTGTTGGCCACTGTTTCTAAACCAGCGGGAGTTCAAAGAGGTGAGGACTGTCCTTTCAAGTGAATGTGTAACTACCCCTTTGTTTGGAGATACACACCCCTCGGGTGTGTATCTCCAAACAAAGGGGTAGTTACACCAGTAGCAGCATGTGAAATGTAGCACATTGTCAACCTGCAGACTAGATTATTTGACAGATTTCTGTCCTGAATTTAAGAATGAGACAGGTAACATTTGACTACTCACTCTCTACACTGATTGACAAGCTTGGATGTGTTTGTCTCTCCAGTAGTAGTGTTTACTAGTGCTTAGTATTGTTTAGTAGTGTTTAGTAATATTTTCTGTGTGTTCTGATGTTTACATGGCTCATTCAGAAACTTTCATTTAACAGATTTTTGAGTGGCATGACAAGGCTCTGAATATTTGGAAAAATGTGTCAATTGAAAAAATTAATATTCAGAAAGTTGACCAAAAAATGAAAATATCAAAAGCAAGAGGACAATTTGACATGTTGTATCCCGCCTGTGTATTTTGGCAGTATGCGCCTAATAATGTTTGACTGACAAAAGCAGAGCTTGGCTTGGCTCAAATTCCAGGAAGAATGGAGGTAGTGGGGTGATTGACAGGCAATAAACAGTGTGACCACATCCCTAAATCCTTGTAATAGGTGTAATTAAATAGCCGTAACGAGTCATAATCTGAGAGGATTGGTTGCGGTGAAATTGTTTGATAATCATAGTCCATACTTCACACCACTGCCAAGCCAAACCGTCAGACCCCCAGACGTGCCACAGTTTAGCTGCAGGCCTGTACTAGTAAGCCACATTCACTAATCAAGGACTTTTTGATTAGAAGGCAAGTTAAATCAAGTGTGCTTGCTCAGGGGGAGTTAAAATTCATGGACTGGTGGGGGGTACGTTAGGAGAAGTTTTAGAACAAGTGCCTTAGAGTGAGAGATTGTTCTTGCTATGTCCTCGGGTTTCCCTAGATAGATAAGTTCTTCTTGCTGTATTTTTCTCGGGTTTGAAGTGGTCTCTCTCTGTCCATGAATAGCCATCTAATAATCATCTGTCAACTTTTTATACAGTTTTAATCAAAATTATTCCACCCCCATTGCAAATTAAGTTTATTGTCGAAATGTACAGATTGATTAACTACCTGAACTGGCTAGGGGTTTGTTGAGTGTCACGTTTGACTGCATGTTAGAAACATGGCTAAGACAAAGAGATGAGATCATCACCCTACACAAACAAGGAACTGGATACAAAAAGATAACAAAGTCACTGAATGTTCCCAGAGACACCGTTGGAAGAAAAGTTTGCTAGTTCAAAGTTAAAGGAACAGATGTTACAGTACTGGACGGGGCAGAAAAAGGAAGCTCTCAATGTCTGCAACCAGATTTCTGAGACGGCAGGTTGTGAAAAACCCTTGAGTGACTTCAAAAGACCTGCAGCATGACATGGTGGGAATAGGCACTGAGGTTTCAGTGAGCACAGTAAGGCATGTACAGAAGGTTTCCATGGCAGAAATCCAAGATGTACACCACTACTTACCCAGAAGAACAAGAAAAGTTGGCTCCAATATGCTGAAAATCATATAAAGAAGCTACAGAGGTTTTGGGATTCTGTTATTTGGAGCGAAGAAACAAAAAACTTTTCAGCAATGGCTATCACAGTCACTTGAATTGAACCTCATACAACATCTCTGGTAGGATTTGAAGAAGGCGGTTGCAGCACGCCAACCCAAAAATATGACTGAACTGGAAACCATTGCTCATGAGGAATGGGCAAAAATTCCTCAGGAACGCTGCCAGAGGCTGGTATCTGTCTATGCATCTCATTTGCAGGAGGTCATAAAAGCATAAGAGTGCACTACAAAGTACTAAAGATGCTTCATTAAAGCATAAGAGTGCACCACAAAGTACTAAAGATGCTTCATTAAAGCATAAGAGTGCACTACAAAGTACTAAAGATGCTTCATTAAAGCATAAGAGTGCACTACAAAGTACTAAAGATGCTTCATTAAAGCATAAGAGTGCACTACAAAGTACTAAAGATGCGTCATTAAAGCATAAGAGTGCACTACAAAGTACTAAAGATGCTTCATTAAAGCATAAGAGTGCCATACAAAGTACTAAAGATGCTTCATTAAAGCATAAGAGTGCCATACAAAGTACTAAAGATGCTTCATTAAAGCATAAGAGTGCCATACAAAGTACTAAAGATGCTTCATTAAAGCATAAGAGTGCCATACAAAGTACTAAAGATGCTTCATAAAAGCATAAGAGTGCCATACAAAGTACTAAAGATGCTTGCCATGAAGGAGTTGAATAATTTTGAGACTGGAGAAGCCATTATCAGTTGCATTTGCAGTTGAATTTGGGGAAACCACTAGAAGCATTTGTTGAGCTATTTAAATTGCTTTTGTTTGATTTGTTCATTGCAAACAGCTGAAATTCTGTACATATTGACAATAAACCAGATTTGCAATGGGGGTTGAATAGGTTTTATTACAGCGGTAAATGAGTGTGCACCATTAAGCCTATTTATTCTGCACAAGTAATCCAACCTACTGTAAATGGATCCAAACCAAATAAGTGTTCACTATAGGCCCTCCACCCCTGAGTCCACCTGATGCCCCCACCATCAACTTACGCTGTTCTTGAAACATTCCAAACATCAGGTAATCAGGTGCTCTGAGAGTTCCTCAGAATGTTTTCTCCACTTTTGGCGGCAGGCCCCAAAGGAAATGGGTGCGTGTGGACAGGTTCGGGTTATTTGAGCTGGCGATGAGGGCCATGGTAGCGCTAGGTGGTGCGCTACAGGGAGTGTGTAAGTAGGCCCTTGTTATTTGGACTAACTGACCTGTAATGTAAATTTCCCCTGGTTGTAGACGTTATGGCTCCGAATGTTCCAGGCCGGGACGCCGTGATTCTCTGTGATCTATATATACCTGCAGGTTCAGGGAAATGCCACGGGCAGTTCTTGCTCACCACGGGAGTGGGAAATCTGACTAGTAGTGTTCAAGATTTGGGTGATGGAACCATATGAGTTTTACGTTCAATGCAATCTGCACTTTGTTAAAAATGACATTCAGGATTATGTACAGTGTGTGATTGTGTCTCTGCATAGCTCATTCATAATTAAGCCAATTGTTATTGTTAGGAACAAACAAATAGAAACAGAGAAACCATTCCAAAAATTAATATTAATATATGACACAGTATTGTATTTTCTTTTACGTAGGAATTGTATGTTGGAATTGTATGGTACTACTTTACAGATCATAGCTATTTTTCCAGACATTAATCCACAGGTATTTTGAAGTCTAGATATATATGCTGTAGTGTTACCTCTCCTACGTTATCTGTTTGGGATCTTCAAACCATCTGCAGACAATAACTTTTACGATTGATCTTCAAACCAATTAGCATATTATGCAGTATAATGAGTCATTGTTATTATCGGTCAGTCACAATTTACCCATCTTAAACTGTAGTTTTGATCCTCTGGAAAATAGTAATTAGTCATCTGACCTGTCCTTTTGTTTTACCACAGATGGGCTTCATTCAACTTAACGAAGATTTCCTGTACATTGAGCCTGTCAATCAGACACTGACAATCACAGCACAGGCTCACCGCGTGTACAGGAGGAGACGCTCCAACACTGAGGAGAAACAGATGGGTAAACAGTCAGCAGACAAGCAGACGGTCAAACAGTCAGCAGACAAGCAGACGGTCAAACAGTCAAGCACCAACTATTGTGGAATCCTTCCAGGTGGGCCTCAAACAGCTAATTCTGCAGGCTCCTTGTTAGTGTAGAGTTATTAAAGGGATAGATGATTTTAGTATGAGGTTATTTATGGATTTAATGTTAAGTAATGATATTGAAGCCAGTCTTCACATTTCATCAAATCACAACAAATGTACAACAGCTTTGATAGAAATCTGGCCTAAAACCCCAAAAAGTATGCAACAACAACTTCTGTAACATTTTCCTATGGGTCTACTTTATCTGTTATGGATATCCATACAAATTAGAATTTTCCTATCATAAAACATTTGTAATCCACATTTTAGTATACCCCCCCATGTTTCTCCCCTTCCAATTAGTCTTGTCCAATTCCCACTGACCCTGCATTGTCACCAGCTGTGCAACTCTTTAGACAGATGCTGGATGGTTAAGGGCGCTCACATGGTTCCTCCAACCACATGTTGACGAGTCATTCGATTCTTACCACACTGCTTGTCCAACACGGAAGCCATTAGTCAGCTCGTGCAGAAGGTTTACACACTACATTCGTGGTCAAAAGTTTTGAGAATTGGAAAGGGTATTCATCAGAGAAAATATCTTTACTCCAGTCCTCAGCAGTCCAATCTCAATGTACCTTTTACAGAATATCAGTCTGTCCCTGATGTTTTTCCTGGAGAGAAGTGGATTCTTTGCTGCCCTTCTTGACACCAGTTCTCCAAAAGTCTTCGCCTCACTGTGCATGCAGATGCACTCACACCTGCCTGCTGCCATTCATGAGCAAACTCTGCACTGGGTTGGATTCAGTTGATTACGTTCACTTGAAAGATTAGTTAAAAAACCAACTAATCATTCGCAAACAACCTATCAATAATTGAAAGTAGAAATGGAAATATTGTCAGCTAAAGAACTGCTATTGCTTAACCACGCCACGCTACCGGTGCAGCACCCCAAAAACTACGTTGATGGTGCTATGATGGTACGCTCTTTGGCGCATCCGGTCAAGTTTCAGCATTACGCTGCTTCAAGCGAAGCACAACGGCAGGCTGCTGTTGGCTGTATAGCATGTCTCATTGATCACAGTGAGTTTAAAACCAGCGACTTTCGGTCTTTCTGTGTTTCAGTCTTGTGTCGGAGACGTTTTGGAGATCGTCATGTGCATGAGCTGACTAAACGCTTCCGTGTTGGATGAGCAGTGTGAAAGAATCATCCAGCTCAGCGCCGTGTGGTTGGATGAGCGCCTCTCATCATCCCGCATCTGTCCAAGGATAAGGGGGGGTCAATGGGAAATTGGACAAGACTAATTGGGAGAGGACCAAATGTTTAATCTAATTACAAAAAACATTATTAAATGTCAATTCAAATATATTAACTCAAATAGTTTTTCTCTGAGTAGATGAAACAGTTGTTGGTCATATTAATGAGCCAAAGCATTGTGCATGAATCCTGTGATCTTGTTGTGGAACAAATTGGTGTCAGAATTATAAACAAACAAGTCACTCAAAGACAATACACCTTGTCATGAGTTAGTGAAACCATTAATTAAAAAAGAACAAATAATTAGCAAACTGCTCATCTGCTTGATTGTATAAACTAGCCACCTACATACAGATAGCTAGGAGCCCTAAGAAAATGTATTTGCACAATTAAGATACGTAACTTTAGCTGGGAAACATTTTTATTAAGACATTTTTGACATTCATTGACTTATAGTAGTGAGTGCACTGCACATATATTCATACCTTTTCTCTCAGTGTAGCAGCTGTGGAATGGATAGTTGATTAGCAAGAGGCACTAATACATGTACAGTAGCATTTTCAGAGGCTGTGGCATTTGTGTGATGATGGTAATGATGCTTCATTGGCGACTGTTATTGTGCACACACGGTCGCTGGTTCGAGCCCCTAGTGACACTTCTAGATTACTCGAGCCCATGTTATATTAGCTTAATTTCTTCTTTGTAAACATAACCAGTTTTGGTGGTGGGGTTTTCCTTTTATCTGCAACTCCTTAGCTTCCAATAACACCTACTAGGAGGTACTTATCTCTACATATATGCCTGGAGGAGAGTGCATTCTTTGGCCAACAACCAAACTTGCACACGCCTAAAAAGACAAGGCAGACACGTTGAACACCATAACAAATCACCCTGTAAACAATTGGCATCACCCTCTCCACGACCTCCTGATACTGTCGGGATTCGATTTCCTAGCAACAGTAACTAAGCCTACTTAAAATAAAGGAGAATTTCACTCATTTATAACTTGTTTATGGGGAACGGTTTCTAATGGCTGTTTCAATAATGGGCTACAGTTAATTTTGTCATGTAGATCAAGTTGTAAACTAGGTGAATAGCCCTTTAGGCACTAATTGTCATACAGTAATGTTTTTCCAACTGTCCTTGTGAAACCTCCAGTAGATTCTTATCCATACAGTACATTTCATCCTTGTCATTACAATTTATTTTACTACTAATCTTTTCTACCTCTATGATACAATACATTTTTCCTAATAACATTTTGCAGACAATGTTTAACTCTAAATTGAATATCTATAATTGTACTTTTGCACACTGTTCTCCATTGGAGAAGCACATGTCTCGTCAAACTGAAAGACCCATTTCTGATTTATGTACAACGAGCAAGAGAACATCAATGTTGCGTAGAAGTTCTCATATATCCTAATCCGTGAAAGATGTGAACATAAAGACACTCTCATTCACAACTTAACTATCTCATAAGTTCAGTGAGGTTCAACGATAGAAGCCATGGTCGTAATTCCTAGTTCTCACCTTAACTTAGTGCAGGGTTTATGTCCGTGTGAGTGTTGAAGCTCAAGCTGTTGCAAAGCGGATTGGTACTAAACACCAAGAAGGTTTTCATTACAAAGCCTTACCTATCTGCTTTCGATCGAGGGAATCGACTCCAGCTGAGGTGAACGTGTGTATGTACTGTATGTTTGTGTATTTGTGTGTGTGTGCGTTGTCTGGCTACTAACCTACTTCCAAGTGTGTGCTGACAAATAAAGCTGCACTGTAGCCAACCCCATGGGTTGCATGGGAACTTTTTAGTTACAGATATAGTTCAGCTACATGTAATGACGACTATGCTATCATTAGCCTAGTAATTTATTTTAAAACCATTCTCATTTAATTACAGTATTGTTATTGTATTGTGTACATACCTGCAGTTAAAATATAATACTGAATAGCTGTATTTGCTGTACTTTACCAACTTTAAAAACGTACTGTTAAAATATCAGAACCCATGTTAAAATATCAGAACCCATGTTAAAATATCAGAACCCATGTTAAAATATCAGAACCCATGTAACATTTATGAACTACAGATACGACCACCGGTGCTCATACATTTACAAAATGTTTATGTCGAAGACTGCGTCTTGACTGCAGGGCACGTGGGAAGCTCCCTTCATTGAATTAACTTTCCTTTACCCTACATCCAAAGTGAGTTAACAGAGTGATTCAAGTTAGTGGTTTTTCTCATGGAAAGAGTGAGATTTTTCACCTTCCCGGCTCAGGGATTTGAACCAGCTACCTTACAGTTACCTGTTCATTCTCACTAACTGTTAGTCTACCTGCTGCATCATGCTGGGCTTTGTTATGTCTGTTGATTCGACAGAAAGACAGAAGAATAAGAACAGGAAGCTGCCTGAAGGAATAAGGGGGAAACGGCACTCGTATAAACTCCTCCGTGAGTACAATGTGGAGACGCTGGTAGTGGCTGACCCAGCCATGGTCCGGTACCATGGGTCAGAGGCAGCCAGGCGATTCATCCTCACCGTCATGAACATGGTATGTGAATAGAACCTATACAGTATAGTATTTATTATATTATGTCATTTTAAATTTAATTTGTTTTCTATGTTTATTTGTTCTTCAAATCCTTGCAGTATCCAGGGCCGTCCAACTCGATTCCTAGAAATTCGCCCTCCTGTAAATTTTATCTCCAACCCCTGTTGTCAATAAGCTAATTTAGATTGTATCTAGCCAATTATCAAGATAAACCTTAAAGCACAGTAGATCTCAAGGAACAGGTTTGAGCAGCCTTGCCCAAAACTATACTCTTAAATTCTAACCCTGAAAACCTTACCTCATAGCCCTACCACCAAGAGCCTTGCCTAGATCTGAAAGGATAGCATTATGATTGTTAAATAAAAAATATACTTATTTTGATGTTTTATTACATAAAATTTTAATTACATGAATATCTTTGTTTGCAGGTTTTCAACTTGTTTCAACACAAGAGCCTTGGCATACAAATAAATATCCGATTGACTAAACTAGTGCTGCTTCATGAAACACCGGTAAGAACACTTCTTCAGTCGGACAATATATACTATAGTCTGTAGGAACCCAAAGTTTGTTGTAGTGTTGAACAAGACGTGAACGTGTTTTAATAATAAGCACTCTTTGCACATTATGATATTGAATTTAATTTCATTAAGACTTTTTACCCTCTCACTGACCATCCGCTCTCTCTGAACGCCCCTGTCCCCATTCACCAATGCCTGTCTTTCATTCCGTAGTCAGACATGTACATCGGTCACCATGGTGAGAAGATGCTGGAGAGCTTTTGTCATTGGCAACATGAGGAGTACGGGAAGAAGAGTGCGATATCAGAATTCGGCGCTCACTGGAGGGAGGATGTATCGTCCGTGGACACGGCCATTTTGATTACACGGTACCAATGCATTTCCATGGCGATGCGTTGACTACAATTTTCTCTGTCATTCTTCTTTATTCGCATGAAATGTTCATTTACTTTACATTGCCAAAGCAAGTGGAACATAACAATTACAAAACAATTTAGCAAAAGTGGAAACTAAAGAAACAAGTCTACAACGCTAAGTAACTTTTACACACAAGTTTTAAAGGGATAAATGCATTTTGAGTGTAACATGTACAGTGATGTAAAAATGTGTAGATAGTGAGGATGAGGAGGATAAATAAATAAACCCATGGATACGGGTTGTGTTCAGTGTTGTTTGTCCTACACTGGTTGTCCTCTTGTAAAGGCAATGGGTTATAAATCTTGATGCTGTGATTGAGGAATTTTGCCAGAAAAACATGTGAGTTTCTTTCTCTTATTCTCCGTCTCTTGGCCCTGGAGATGTCCTTGTCAGTTATTGCAGTGTTTCTAGACATTGTCCTGCTGCACGATGAGAACGTCCAATGAGTGTGGAGGCCATAGAAATAGAATAGATAGAAAGACCATTGAACTGCTTAGTGTGGTCATTCGATTAGTACACATCAAAATGGTGATTGTTGTTAGTTGTCACGGTGACAACACGCGAATCGGTTTAATGCGGAAGTAGGCCGCAAGATCTTTTCAATGGAATGGTACACATAAAAATGGCTGCCGCTCTGACCATTCTTCTACATTGATCTGAGGTGGAATTACTTCAGAATTCATTGTTGTGCTGACTTCAGCAGCAAAACATAACACCCCTTTCACTATATTTCACAGACAACTAGGTACGCCGCACTTTCTTCTTGCTGTCCCTCTGGCACATGTTAATCTTTCTCATCTGACCAATAGCTTTTTCCAGAACTCTGCTCATTCATTAACATATGTTGAGGCCATCCTGTTTTGAGGGTAAGCCATGTCCTCTGTAGTTTGGCTGGGGATTTCTGCGAATATACACTGCTAAAGGGAACACTTAATCAACACAATGTAATTCCAAGTCAATTACACTTCTGTGAAATCACACTGTCCACTCAGGAAGCAACACTGATTGACAATCAATTTCACATGCTGTTGTGCAAATGGAACAGACAACAGTTGGAAATTATAGGCAATTAGCAAGACACCCCCAATAAAGGAGTGGTTCTGCAGGTGGTGACGACCGACCACTTCTCAGTTCCTATGCTTCCTGGCTGATGTTTTGGTCACTTTTGAAAGCTGGCGGTGCTTTCACTCTAGTGGTAGCATGAGACGGAGTCTACAACCCACACAAGTGGCTCAGATAGTGTAGCTCATCCAGGATGGCACATCAATGCAAGCTGTGGCAAGAAAGTTTGCTGTGTCTGTCAGCGTAGTGTCCAGAGCATGGAGGCACTATCAGGAGACAGGCCAGTACATCAGGAGACATGGAGGAGGCTGTAGGAGGGCAACAACCCAGCAGCAGGACTGCTACCTCCACCTTCGTGCAAGGAGGAGCAGGAGGAGCACTGCCAGAGCCCTGCAAAATGACCTCCAGCAGGCCACAAATGTGCATGTTGTCAATCGGTCAGAAACAGACTCCATGAGGGTGGTATGAGGGCCCGACGTCCACAGGTGGGGGGTTGTGCTTACAGCCCAACACCGTGCAGAACGTTAGGCATTTGCCAGAGAACACCAAGATTGGCAAATTCGCCACTGACGCCCTGTGCTCTTCACAGATGAAAGCAGGTTCACACTGAGCACATGTGACGGATGTGACAGAGTCTGGCGACACTGTGGAGAACGTTCTGCTGCCTGCAATATCCTCCAGCATGACTGGTTTGGCAGTGGGTCAGTAATGGTGTGGGGTGGCATTTCTTTGGGGGGCCGCACAGCCCTCCATGTGCTCGCCAGATGTAGCCTGACTGCCATTAGGTACCGACAGGGTTCAAAATTAGCACCATTTACCAGCCAAATGCTTGTAAGGTATGGATGTGGCTGGTCGATTTGCTTCACTGACCAGCCAAAAAAACAATATTAATCTGTTGAGTGGCTGGTAAAATTTGAACATTCACTAGCCGTTTGGCTGGTGGATGAAAAAGTTAATTTTGAACCCTGGGTACCGAGATGAGATCCTCAGACCATATGCTGGTGCGGTTGGTCCTGGGTGCAAGACAGTCTCCTAATGCAAGACAATGCTAGACCTCATGTGGCTGGAGTGTGTCAGCAGTGGGCATTGATGCTATGGACTGGCCCGCCCGTTCCCAAGACCTGAATCCGATTGAGTACATCTGGGACATCATGTCTTGCTCCATCCACCAACACCACGTTGCACCACAGACTGTCCAGGAGTTGGCGGATGCTTTAGTCCAGGTCTGGTAGGACATCCCTCAGGAGACCATCCGCCACCTCATCAGGAGCATGCCCAGGCATTGTAGGGAGGTCATACGGGTGCGTGGAGGCCACACACAATACTGAGCCTCATTTTGACTTGTTTTAAGGACATTACATCAAAGTTGGATCAGCCTGTATTGTGGTTTTCCACTTTGATTTTGAGTGTGACTCCATATCCATAACTCCATGGGTTGATAAATTTGATTTCCATTGATAATTTTTGTGTGATTTTGTTGTCAGCACATTCAACTATGTAAAGACGAAAGTATTTCATACGATTAGTTCATTCATTCAGATCTAGGATGTGTTATCTTAGTGTTCCCTTTATTTTTTTGAGCAGTGTCGTACCGGTAGTTTATACACTCACACTTACTCTACCTGCTGGAGACTGGCCCTGATCTGTCGGATCGTTGTTATTTTCCTTCATGGGGAACAGTCTTTGGTCATCATAAATGTCTTTCTTGGACAACTAGACCTTTCTTCTCTTCCTGTGTATCATTCTGAAGATTTATGGCAACATTAAAATCTGTACAAAAGCTCAAGAAAAACCCATATGTATCCTTTTCAAATGGCATCCTTCTCAGTGTCTTTATCCTGCTTTGCAGAACTTTGTAATAAACTAAATTTTTATTCAGATTTTCCCTTCAACGTTTAGTCCATTTTGTTCAACTTGTTATAGTGTCAAAAACAACAAAAAGCCTAGATGTCATATGGTCATATACAGTAGGGTGACTGTGTAAACAAAAAAAAAGTATCTATGATAGCACTAGACACATACGAGGCAGCTGAGTATGAATATACAACACGAGGTTTGATATTGTTCGCCTAATAACACATAGTAGGACGAAACTCATGAATGCAAACACGCTATGTCTCACTGAGGGTGCCCAAACAAATAGTACTGACCAGAGAACAAATGATACCACCGGTAACAGGGGTAGCAAACCGTAATGCCAAGCAATCAATCTCTGGAGAACACTGACAGCTGTGAGGCCAATCACCCAATCAACCCCGCTCATGCATTAAGGACATACCCAAATGGAACCAGCTACAATGACAATCTCCAGAATGTATTACTTAGGCTCAACAGAAATCTAACATTGCTAGTCCATCATCCAATCCATATTAGTCCAGCAATATAAACACAATACATACATGCAATACAATATAGCCCATTCCCATATATATATATATACTGTAGATATGACAGGATACACTGGGAAATCTAAGACAAACCCAAAATGAACACAATGCAAAGGGAATACCTGGGGAATCGTTACAGCTCCCTGTCTTGCATGCATGAAAAATGTAATCATATGTCGCACAAAATAGATAACACTATATTTATTTATGTTGGCAGAGGTTTTGGTGAAGTGTTGACCATCAGGTGGCTGTCACTCATCACTGTGCAACAAAATGCCAATTTATCCTTTGTTGCTATTGCTATGTATTCTGTGAAATGACAATAAAGTTTAATCGAATCCAATATAATACTAGTGGAATGACATACATTCCTTCACGATCCACTGGACAATTTGAATGTTTGGTTGTCATAAATTATCATTCGTAAGGACACCATGGTGTAGCTCACCGCTACCTGCACCCTCAACTAACGATCCACTTAAGACATTCCGGCGTGCAACTGGAGAAGTGTCACACTAGCTGGCTAAAGTCGTTAGTCTTTTAGAAATTCAACAGCCTGTTCTGTTTATTGTTTTCACCCAAACCCTCTATGACGTGGCATTAAGACAGAGACTAAGCCATCACCTTCTTGGAAAAGTGAACAGGCAGTTTTTTGCTTATCATTTCAATTAAGTTGTTAATGGACAGTGCTTACATATTACGCCTCTCTTTCTCTGTTCTAAATTACAAGTTATTTCCTATATAGTGGACTACTTTTGACTAGAGCCGTGTTAAAAATATTGGTCTAAAGTAGTGCACTATTTTTGGAATAGGGTGTAATTTGTGCTTTGAATGTCTTGGGCAGCTAAATTATCTGTCCAGTTGTAAATCCCCTCTGAGATGAGCTGGCTGGTGTCAGAATGTGATTCGTACCTGTTGATAGGTCTCTGACCTTTGATGGGTGTTTCTGAAAAGCAGGTGTGTGATTTTGGCGCAGCGTTGAACACTGTCGGATAAACGAGTAGGCTCTGTTCCCCTGGGAGAATTGGCGTACTGAAGCCACATTCCAACTTTTTATTTGTGTTATGTGTGTTTGTCACAGTTTTATGGTAGACTCAAGTGTGCATACACCGTGACTGAGGAATTCTCACAGACATACACCGGCTCAGCTTTTTACACCATTTATCTTGAAAGGACCAATATCATGTGGAACATCTGCCGAAGGGAAAGGTAATTGTAAGTGACTATTCCTCCTGAGGTTGATTTAAAATTAAGTGAAAAATTATAGACACGAGTTCATCGCAAAACAATTTCTCTTCGTCTGAAAATATCCAAACCGGGTTCTTCATTTGTCTGTATAGAGGAACCCTTTTTATGGTTCCAAAATAACCCTTT
This sequence comes from Umbra pygmaea, assembly GCA_016801145.1. Classification (NCBI taxonomy): domain Eukaryota; kingdom Metazoa; phylum Chordata; class Actinopteri; order Esociformes; family Umbridae; genus Umbra; species Umbra pygmaea. The sequence goes on along the minus strand of JACXGM010004398.1, from coordinate 17,601 downwards.
TTGGTTCCAGTAAGAAATATTTTAGTGACATACAGTATAACCAATACATATGCATATAGAATCTTTTCTACTGAGCAATCGAAATGGTTCCCAAAAGGGCTCTACATTATATGTTACCAAAAAGGGTTCTCATTGTTGTCAAATGTTTCTTCCAGTATCCATAAAACGGTTCATCGATGTGAACAAATGAACAGCCAATCACAGATGAAAGATTTGTCTGCAGGCCCCTCCACAATACTGTTCAACTGATCAACCTACTTTGGCAGATTCTAGGATCGATGAAGACCTCACATATCTTCCCCACTAATCTCTGGCACTTGGTTTGCTCTGCCGCCCGAGAGAATATAAAGGCCTTGTAGTTATTCACTGAGCCATACCAATCGAATGGGAATAGGGGTCAGAGCATCAATGTTGGCTCTGCCTGGTGAATGTTCATGTTTTTTGTTTTTTTCTGTTCCAGGAAGGATTTCTGCGTTCATAAGGATGAACCCTGTGACACAGTTGGTAAGTGCTGTACAACGTGTGTGTGTGGGTGTGTGTGTGTGTGTGTGTGTGTGTGTGTGGTGTGTGTGTGTGTCTGTAACTAGTTTTCTAACTAGTTTATAAATCACTGGGGTTTTATATTTCTCTTTTGTTTATTAATTTAATCTTAGCAGTTTGCTTTGTTAAGCCTCCAGATCTGCAGGCTTCTCTGGATCACTGTGGGCAGCACCAGACAAAGAGAGAGGGGGAGTTTCCCAAATGGCACCCTATCCTTAACATGGACCTCTGACAAGAGTAATGCACTAGAAAGGGTGCAGGGTGCAGATTAGGATGCAATAGGAAACTTGATCATGGAAGCTGTGACAATTTGGATATGTTTGATTCTCTAGACTCTGTAGCTGTAGGAGGAGTTTAACTTCACAGCGGGCTACTCGAAATGTGAGGGTGGCTACAGGACCGAGCGGCCGTGGTGCGCTCAACAGCTACCATGTTGTGAGTGAAGGCGGCAGATTCAAAGCTGTTTGTCCAACAATTGACGAGGTTGTGCTTTTTTCACAGATACACACACACACACACACACACACACACACACACACACACACACACACACACACACACACACACACACACACACACACACACACACACACACACACACACACACACACACACACACACACAC
>JACXGM010004398.1:5599-16336 GCA_016801145.1 Umbra pygmaea | reverse complement strand
CCATTCCACTGCCTGGAAATGTCAATACATGCATTTCCTCACAGGCAGTCACCAGGATGGTCCTAAATGGAACTCTAAGCCATAAGGAAATGCTCAAAATAGTGCACTACACAGGGAGTAGGGTTCTATTGGGACCAGTTGGACCAGAAGGTGAACAGACCACAACCTGCCGTGCACCTCCACAGACAACAAAGAGGACACACGGCAGTAATCACGCCTGTCGTAGGAGGCCTTGTTAGTTATAGGCTTTGATGCTGTGGGAGAGACGTTTTGGGTTTTATCAGGACATTATTAATATAGCTGTAAAGGCAGTAAATATATGAGTAGTTGTTTTGGGTGTAGGGTGTATGTTGTTGGGTCTTTCGTTTTAATGACCCTGTCAGTCATACGTTTTCAGTGTTAAATCATATCAAATTATATCAGACCTCTGATATAGAAAGGTATCTTTTTTTATACATCTACCTCTCTCTATCTCTCTGGAGTCAGATTGGTAGAGAGAACCATAGAATTAAAGAGTCAGAGTGGTAGAGAGAGTCAGAGTGGTAGAGAGAGTCAGAGGTGTAGAGGTGCAGAGGTGCAGAGGTGTAGAGTCGTAGACCCATAGATGTGTAGAGTCGTAGACCCATAGATGTGTAGAGTCGTAGACCCATAGATGTGTAGAGTCGTAGACCCATAGATGTGTAGAGTCGTAGACCCATAGATGTGTAGAGTCGTAGACCCATAGATGTGTAGAGTCGTAGACCCATAGATGTGTGGAGGTGTAGAGTCTTAGACCCATAGATGTGTAGAGTCGTAGACCCATAGATGGGTAGAGTCGTAGACCCATAGAGAGGTAGAGTCGTAGACCCATAGATGTGTAGAGTCGTAGACCCATAGATGTGTAGAGTCGTAGACCCATAGATGTGTAAAGGGGTAGAATCAGAGAAGCCAGCCATTGAACCAGGTTTCTTACAGCTGTTTCCTTGGTTTGTGTTGGCCATTCCTACTTACATGGCTTCCCTTACTACAACCCACTGATCTGGTAGCTTCTAAAGGTCTGTAACATGGTTTAAGTTTTGTCATTTAAATCGAAGGTTTACAATAAAGGCAAGTTCCGTCCCATGTGCTTTAAAACCATTTACACCAAGGCACTGTTGCAGCCGCCTGTCCTTACATCACTGGGACACATTTTGAAAAGACTAAATGGTCAGAATTTCAAAACAACAAGAAGGGATGATGGAAAGAAGCAGAAAACCTTGTCTCTGAACCAGACCGCGGTGCACCCTGTCTGCTGGAGGTTTGCCCCCCCATCTCCCCCACCCCAGAGTCAGTACAGCTGTACCGCACATGTGGTCCTGGATTTGTCGTCAGAACAATTCAGAGATTGATGTTAAACTATAAAAATATCAAGCAAAATGGATTGGGGTTCTCCAGAATGATGGAGGGTGGATTTTGAGTTGCAGGTCTGTGCGTATTCTTAATGAAAACGGGGGGGGGGGTGGTAATATTACATTTCTTTACTATGTGATTGGGAGAGACTACAGGAATACTATGTTGGGACAATTCCACAATGGTTTGTGGAAAAGACAAAACGTTTTTAGGATAGGTGAATGTTCGGCTAAACTGCTTTAGTCTCCACTGGCTGGTTCTCCCCCTAATTTGTACAATATTTGACTAAGGATGTTCCAGCTCAAGCATGGAGATAATACGTCAAAATGTTGAACATAAAGAGCCTTTGTCCTACCCCCTTATCTCCAGACAAAACACACTTACCTCCAGCCACTTTGCCCGGCATTGACATGGTTTTACTACTGGCGAGCCCTTACATGAATGGGCGACGGCAGTGCGTTATCATCCGGATCACCGTGGCTTGTCGTCTCACATTTCTCCGTGGAGGGTTGCCAATAGAGGCCTTTTCTAGCTAACTCAACACTCCTTAGCTCCAGATGCCTAGCTAAGTGCTAAGGGGAACAGAGCGACTGGCTGTTACTTCACAGTGCCCAGGCTGCGTCCGGGAGAGGCCTAGCATCCATTAATGGACAGATTAGGGGGTTAATCTCTAGCGTCTAGCCCAGTCATGGTGCCCCATTCTGGGAAGTATTGCAGAGACAGAAATATGGAAAAATGGTAACCTTTGGGGGGAAGGAGAACTGTGTGTTGCTAATGGACACCCAGGCCCCTTGTAGTCGAAACTGCACTTCATTTATTTATTTGCATCCATCAAAGGCCGGATTGTTCTGCCGGGTTTCGTAATGGAAAGCATTACTTCTGGATCCATTTCAACAGGGTGATTAAGCCATCAAAGGTCACAGCATGTGACCCAGTACAAAATCCCATTTGTTTCCTCCCTCACCTGATTCTGAGGCAGCTAAAGGCCTGCAGATCAGACTAGGCATGACACTGGCATGTTGGACGTTTTATGCCAATTCTTCTGAGGGTGGATTATCTTTTTCCCTCCAAATGTTTTCCAACAGGCCTGAAGCAGAGAATAAAAGAAGGCTGGCTGTTTTGGTTTCAGGATCTTTTTTTTACTAGCGTGACAATGTATGATGGAGCATTTTTATTCTGATTAAAATTCATGTGTTTGCTAACATTTTCAGGTGAATGCTCTAAAGTAAAGCAACTGTGTTGCTACAATCCTTGCTTTATTTAACCCTAATCTCAAAGATTCACAGACATCGGTACTTGATATTCTTGCATGATGAGCGCTATCATCGAGTTAAGTGTTTACGTCTCAAGACGGGGGGGGTAATTCTAGCAATTTTCTTTGCCTCATTCTCCATTGCAGGAATTGCCTACCTGAACGGCATGTGCAGTGAAAGAAGGAAATGCATCCTGGCCGAAGACAATGGCCTCAATCTTGCCTTCACCATCGCTCACGAAATGGGCCATAAGTGAGTCAAATTTTGCACCTCACAACTACCAAAACCCCCCTGAGAACAACTCACAACCACACCTAGACTTGTAACTCTTAGAAACACGTTACAACGGATAGACGGCTGCCCAATGCTATATAATTCAGGGAAACTTTCCTCGATTAGGTAAAATCATGGTGGTATGTAGATTCAAACACTAATGTAGCATCTTGTTTTTTTTAAAGCCTGTGAGGATATCATCATCCCCACATCCCTACCAGCTTTCTAGCTCCATATTGGAAAATCCACCCCTCCTACAGTTAAAACAAGAAAGAATTACTCCCCTCAAGCAAAACACAACACGACTGTGCTTTGTCACGACTGGATCTGCTGTTCCAGTTTGTTTATTGAAATGTGTGTGTGAAGCTTTTGTTTACTCGTTCATAGATTTGTTGAACAAATTAGTTAAAGTCTCTGGAGTGGTGAGATCAGCTCCCAAATTGGGTTGCTTTCTTTGTTATGGGTTCACTTTCCATAATGTGATACCGCTGATTGATTGATTCCGCTCAACCAAGATGTGGTCATCTGAGTTAAGTCTTATTTGGACAAACATCTATCCTGTAACCTTTTTTTATTTCTAATAATTGAGTGGTTATTTCATTGTTGATGGCATAGATTGTGCAATGCATCTTGGAATCTGTCTCTTTACATGAATTTGCCTGTAACTCGTAGCCATGCAGTCTGTTGTTGTAGGCAGGGATGTGTTTGTGTTCAAGGGTGATGTATTCACCTCAAAATGGAAGATAGGGAACAGAGAAATTAAGTGTCCTGGAGCAGAGTTGTCTCCGCCAAATGAGGTAAGAGAACAGAAATTGAGGTTGTCATGAGTTGGAAGTAGATTTACAAAGCCTACCCTGCAACCTCAACCACATTAAATAATTTCAAGTCCCTTTCCAACGGCATTTGGGATAGAATCGCTCAGAATTATCTCTGACGTAGCGTAGCATGACACAACCCAAGACTATTAGCATTGTTTTTTAGAAAACTCCTGACACACGATGAGTAGAAATACACTAGTTTGTAAGTCAAAAGTTTTAGTCGGGAGGGCATTACCCTCTCAGGCAATGAGGGGCAAGTTTGTTTCACATCTTCTTGAAGCCCAGCCTTGAAAGAAAAGGATGAATTCCTCTATGATGACCATTAGCTGTCTCAAGGAATCTGTCTGTGGTAAGGTGTTTGCTGATAGCATTAGCTAGCAGTAGCTAGCCAAGCTCAAATTAGCCCCATTTACATCTTCTGTTAACATGGGTCCTTTGTCCTGACCATGACCTAATCTTGTCTATTTACAGTCACAATGCGAACACAATGATTGCTAGGATGTTTTACACCTGTCTGAAATTGTTGGTCTGACCAGAAGGTGACCAAGATGAGTACAACCACAAAACAGCAATATTGTAAACATTCACTCCAGTGCACTCATTTAATACTCATTTAATACTCATTTCATATCACGAATATAATATTTCAAGGTGTCTTTCACTTAATTTCTATGTCTACAACTTTTAAACCATTTAGTCAAATGTTGCCCTTATGTGTGTTAATGATCTGAGTATCTCTGTAAGGAAATACAAACACATAGCAGTCTTTTATCACAAAAGTAACTGAAATGTAAACTGGAAATTGATCATATCATTGTAACAGACATATACAGTCAATAATTTTTTATTATGATGTTCCTGTAAATAGGTTGAAAACTGATCTTTGATATAGGAAAGATGTATTAGAAAAAAGTATCCTGACTGCTTTTGCCATTTCCCATATGTTAGCCATTTGGGAGTACATTAAATGTACATGTCTGAAAGTCAAATGGTGTCTTTTAGCTGTGTAGTGCAATGTAAAATAGCAATGGCTTGGATGGCTTAATTGGATTTTCCATTTTTTTTTTAAAGTTTGTTTTTATTTGAAGCAGACAGGACCCAAACGGTTTTTACTTGTGTTTTTACTTGTGTTTTTACTTGTGTTTTTACTTAGCACTGGGTTTATATGCAGTCATGTAGAACTAACTGAGATTAAAAACATTGTAGATAAAAAATACCACAGTAACCCATAACCCAGTAAAGATACCAACTGCTATATTTGAATATATTTTATGAATGTAAATGAACTGGAGTTTCATCCTTTAGTGGCCTACGTCCGCCATTAGGCTTAAGCAGCTGCCTCCCCTGCACATATACTGATGCAGCCAGGGTTTGAGTTCAGCTAACTTTTTTCAGCTAACAAAACAAATTCCTGTCCCCAGTCTTTCTCCATTTACTCTTTCAAAAGAACTGAATCAATATTTTACATTCCCTTTCTTTTAAAGTCTCTTTAAAAAAAACCTAAATCTTTTAAAGTTTTTACTAGCATCAGATGACAAGAGAAGGTGATTCTTGCTTGGAAACCCGCTCAAAAATAACAGCAGTCATCTAGAGAAGGTGATTCCTGCTTGGAAACCTGCTCAGAAATAACAGGAGTCATCTAGAGAAGGTGATTCATGCTTGGAAACCTGCTCAGAAATAACAGGAGTCATCTAGAGAAGGTGATTCATGCTTGGTAAACCTGCTCAGAAATAACAGGAGTCATCTAGAGAAGGTGATTCCTGCTTGGAAACCTGCTCAGAAATAACAGGAGTCATCTAGAAGAGGTGATTCCTGCTTGGAAACCTGCTCAGAAATAACAGGAGTCATCTAGAGAAGGTGATTCATGCTTGGTAAACCTGCTTATAAATACCAGGAGAGTCATCTCAGAGCTGAAGTTTGACTTTGGATGCGAATGTGTTTCTAATGAGGGATTTTGTACTATGGGATGTGATTTATGGTAAATTATGTGCATTATTTGAATGTGCCTATTCACCTAAAATTCACCATGTATGTCGTGCAAAATATTTCAAAATATCAGCGTGGGGTTTTGTGGACAGGAGGGAGGAAGATTTATTCTTAAGATGCAGACAATCCCTAACCCGGTGGTCTGTAGATGTGTCCCACAAACAAAATGATTTCCACTTCCAGAAAAAGAAGGAATTCTTCTCTTCTAAACATTTAACTCTATTTGTTGATGATTTATTGATGGACTCTTCAATTTGAGAACCCAAGCCAATGAAACTGCTCAGAAGCCATAGAAGTAGCATTTTAATTTAATACATGTCCCCAGCTTTAATCCTAAACACATTTCTATCAGGAGCCTTTGGGTTGAGCCCTGGAGAAAGTTTTCATGTCTGGAGCAAAGACTGTCTCTCGTAACTTTATGAAGTGGTAAATGATTGTACTATGAACTTACTTCAAGGGGCGTTGTGAAACAAGGCGTGGCATAGTCACATTCTCCACTATGAACATCTTCTAAATGTTCAGAAGGATGTAGTAGTATTCACAGCAGTTCTGTCATACCTTTATCTTGGATTTCTAGCAATTTGTTACATTACTTTTATTTCCAGACATGATTTTATTTTTCTTGATTCACTTTCAGTTGGATGAATAATTTAAATGTTTTCAGTTTCGTAGTTGTAGTGTTACTTGGGAGGGGGTTTTCATATCAGGCAAGTTTCGCAGCAAAGATCCACCTCAGTTAGGTATTTTGTCTATGAGCATGGGGTGAATGTGAAGGGGATTGAGGGAAAACGAGTGTTGCAAACCCTTTTTAGCAGAGATCTGCTTTACTTTACGCAAATGTTTGTATCACCTGAGCAATGGCCAATCATAACAACACTGCTGTGATTTATGCAAATTTAAAGGTCACACCTGAACAATGACCAATCATATCAAGGCCGAAGAGATATTTCATTTAGAGTTTTTGGCATGTCAGTCCTAGGCACTCAGGTGATTAAAATGGTCCAGTCAGACTTTTGGTAGTTTTCAATTATAAATTGATCATGGATTTCAAATTATGTGTGCAAGACTGGCACAGGAAATCTGGTTGATTTGCAGCTTATGTACAGGGAGATACTCATCTCATACAGGCCACAAAAACAGTTTTCGATCAATAACAGTTGTTGTCTCTAGAAGCACATAAGGAATATATTCAGTACAGATTTTTCTGCTGTCAGTAGGGGCTACCTGAAATTGTGTGTAAAATGTGGTGAACTTTAAAAGGGATAGCATGCAGGATAGGATTCGGTTCCCTAGTGGGCCATTGGGGACACACGCTACCATCCCTTTTATCCTCTGGATGGATATCTTTAGGAGATGAAGGTTGACTCGGTTACCTCAGCAACTGGAATCAAAATAACTGACTAAATTATTTAGATGTTGTTTATTCCCATTACATTTTGTTTGCACGCTGTTAAACAGACTTGGCGTTTTTTATTTTTGTTGTTTTAGAAAGGATAGAATTGCCAAATACCCCAATGTTTCCATTGTTTTATTTTTTATCTAAAAAATAGGTATATTTTTGTGTATTTATTTTGGCATCAATTATACGGAGACGATTTCGATAATGGCATACAATAATGCCCAGGTTAGGGATTTTGAAATCTTTGTAACTATTGAATTTTCTTTCCTCCCTTTTTGATTGTAGCATGGGTGTGAGCCATGACAACGACCACAAGTCATGTGCAGATGGTGTCCACATAATGTCAGGCGAGTGGGTCAAAGGTCAGAACCTGGGTGACATTTCCTGGTCTTTATGCAGCCGTGACGACGTCGAGAAATTTCTCCGGTAAATCAGACTCCTTTATCTTCTTGTTCTTCATCATTCTCACCCTTTATTGAATACAATTAGAATTTCACGTTATTCTATTTATCAGTTTTCAATTTTTCCATTTTATTTATTCCAAATACTGTTTAAACATTTAATAATTTCGTAAAGGTTCATTCTAGTCCATTGTCATCATCACGTCAATGATTTCCACAGAGAACGAACCTTTCCAATGTAGATTTCACACCTCTCCCCCAGTGATTGTATGCAGGCAGTATCGGTACATGTCCAAAGACTTGTTTACAACATCAACGACAGCCACATGAGTCATGCTGTGAAGGAATGAACGGTTGGATAGACAGCTGTGTGATTATATGTGATTATTTGGCTATAATGCTTGTTAAAAGCCAGTACATGCACATGTTCTCATCAAATTCTTTGGAACCAATCTAACTGAAATGAAGATAATGTTTTTAGAAATTAAATGTTTGAAGAGCTACACAATACCATTTTTTTGTGTTACACATTCTGCTCATACACAAGTTTCTTTTAAGACATTTTTGTGTTTTTTACCTTTATTCAGACCATGGTTAACAGGGATAGACGGAGGGAACAGAGTGTGAATGCTGGGTTTGAACCCTGGCCTCTGATGGGGAACCAAATATGTGATTGATCCAAGGTCAATCTGGGTCCTTGAAAGCAGCCCTAAATTCCTTTGCTAAAGTGTGATTGACCTAATTGTTAACTTGATTAACTATCTTTTCTGAGTAGCTTCCACACAACTGGGAATTTGCCCCTAATGGGAAGTTAGTTTGGATTAAGCTGTTCTGTTCCAGTTTGCTGGAGAGCAGCTGAGCACCAAACTGAGTTTGCCCATGTGTGTGTCATAGGTCCATGTGTGTGTCATAGGTCATAGGTCCATGTGTGTGTCATAGGTCATAGGTCATAGGTCCATGTATGTGTCATAGGTCATAGGGCCATGTGTGTGTCATAGGTCCATGTGTGTGTCATAGGTCATAGGTCATAGGGCCATGTGTGTGTCATAGGTCATAGGTCATAGGTCCATGTGTGTGTCATAGGTCATAGGTCATAGGTCCATGTGTGTGTCATAGGTCATAGGGCCATGTGTGTGTCATAGGTCCAAGGCCAGCAACTGCCTCCTCCAGACTGATCCTCTGAGTTTGAACTCCGTGGTCCTGCCAGTCCAACTCCCGGGGATGACCTACACGGCGGATGAACAGTGCCAGATCCTGTTTGGAGCCGGCGCCTCTCACTGCCAGAGCATGCAGGTGACTGAAGCAAGAGACACAAAACTGCCTCAGCAAAGGCAAAGCAACATTTTCCGAGCGTGAGTTCGCATTGAGCTACAGAACTCAGTGATCAATGTCCTGAGTCGATAGCTACTCTAACTCTAGTCAATGTCGAATCCAGATGGATCACTCAAGTGGTTCAAGTAAGCTGTTCATCAAGACAATTAGTTCAAGTGGTCTATCCAGACTGTTCATTTAAGAGGTTCATTCACACGGTTCCTTAAAGAGGTTCATTCACACAGTTCCTTCAAGAGGTTCATTCATGCGATTCATTCAGACGGTTCATTCACAGGTTCATCCAGAGAAGTTTATTTAAATTTAAATTATTTTGCAATTGTTGGTAGTCATATGCACCAGCTTGTCAGTACCAGAGACACTAATACCAGCGACAACCATGACCCCCTTTCTAACACAATGCATCTCTTTCGTTCTGAGAACCATATAAAGCATGAAAGAACCATATATAAAGAACCATATAAACAAGTCATTAGAGGTTTTGTGTGGGGTGGAGGTGGTGTGGATATTGATTCCTCTCAAACCATTGTGAATACAAACAGACTCTCCAACAATTTACTCTGAATATACTTCTAAATCCCTCCATGAATCACAGACATTCTTTTCGAAACGGTTGATGGATACGGGGAAAAAAGGAAAAAATAAAATTTGGATCGAGGTTCCTGGTTCTGAGCGTTGTCACAATTAGAAGACGTCGCTGACCCCGTTGTACTCCGGGGGCTCGGCAATCTCGTAAAAAGCAACCCATTAATTAAGCTGTGTTATCAGGCGCCATGGCAACTGCTATGTTTCCGAACCAAACACCCCCCCCCCCCCTGAATGCCATTGTGATTTTTTTTTCAAAGTGCGAGCCGAGTAAAGGGTGACGTCATCGCTCTGGGCTTCTGAGGCTGTGTTCTGGGTCTGTCAGTGAGTTTTGGCTGTTTGGTGATTCATGATGAATGCCGCTGCATTCATTGTTGTGGTGGAGAAAACAAGTGGTCAGTTCGTTGCAATTGAAGTTAGCTGTAAGTGTATGTAACCATGATGACCATTTGGTCGGATAGTGAGGAGACGTAAACAAGCCTGAAGGGGTTAGAGTTGTCTCATCTAACAGGTGGTCGAGTACGACGTGCCTGGGTGCGTGTGGCCCCTTCAACCTTTAGGTGTTTATGAGGAATGACGAGTGGATGTTACTTTGAGAACCAATGAGACCAGCTTCAGGGGCTTCTGGCTGCAATGGCGGGGTCATTAGGGAAGCATAGCCAGAAAAAAGACATTCCACAAACCTGGAGATTTGGTTTAGATTCCTCAAGTCACCAATACTAATCACATCTCACTCTTCAGTCAGCTACTGTTTTAGTCTAACACAGTGACGACAACGGTGTCTAGTGCCTGAAGAAATCTTGACACTTTGCCAAACATTTTCCAAACGGCATGCCTGGCAAAGAAAAAGATGCCTGTGTGAGAATGTTAAATCTGTGTAGTCTTTTCAGAAATACCTAAATGTTAATTTAGTCTAATTATAAAACTCTTATGCATTAGTTTCTTTTACAGTAATGCTAACTCTTGCTGTGAACGTAAGCATTGTAGTAAACTATATAAATCTAAATTAGGCTTCTAAATGAATCATAAAGTCACAGACTTTCAAATCAGTATATACTTTTTAACTCTCAAAACTCACATACTGTTCCATATGTTGTTTTATAGATAAACAACAGCACATTGTTGTAAATTACAGACTAAAACACTAAATGCACCTCAGTGTGTTTGGTACTTCCCAACTCGGCCACCGTAAGTTGCCCAAAAATGTTTGTTTACATCACTGCAACATTTATTTAAATACATCTAGGTGTGTGAACATTTGTGTGTGTGTGTGTGTGTGTGTGTGTGTGTGTGTGTGTGTGTGTGTGTGTGTGTGTGTGTGTGTG
>JACXGM010004397.1:15173-29245 GCA_016801145.1 Umbra pygmaea | reverse complement strand
GTCAGACTCTCCAAATAAAGTGTAACCAAATATTAATTAATAAAAACGAACAAAAAAACATTGTTAAGTTATAAAACCAATTTAAAAAAGGACCAGCAATATAATAGTTTCCTCACCAGTCTGTGATAATTCATAAATCAAAAAGTAAACATTAAGAACTTCACAAGAATGCAGTCAAATGTAAAAAAAAGAAATATAATACAACCACTATAATGACTAATTCTCTTATTTAAAAATATATATTATATTTGGAACTGCATTATATATCTTTATATAAAGCTAATAAATGTATCCATCTAAGAGCGGTTTGCTGTATTTGTGTTTTCTTGACAAATAAAATACATCAACATCTGGCAGGTGCATAATGGGTTGTGACTTGTGTTAATTTTTTCTGTGTTTTACAAACCAACTCTTTTCACAATAGCACAATAAAGACGGGATTTTGACCACGTAATCATTCGGTCGATTTCGCTGCGCCCTGGTAATGCAAAGTGTAGACGGTATATTTCCTATTCGGGCAGCGAAATAAATTACAATACATTTACTTGCCTTAAAGAATGGCTTGATTGGCTGGGATACAGCAAATGTCATGGCCTACCTCTCCTTCTTCTCATGGCGTTTCTGGTACCCTGATTTATGCTTTCCTTTCCCTGACATTTTCAAGTCTCCTGCTCTTCCACCAAGTTCATAGTTAACTTCAGCTGCCGCTTCAACTCTGATTGGTTCTGTTCACAAGTTGGGTGGGACTTACAACTTCATTGGCTCTAAGTCCATCTAATGTTTGTCACTAACTGAATAATTATACTTCGGATCTGACAAAACCATTTAAGGGAGGGGAGAGGAGCAGATATTTGGAAAGCTTCTTTAATCAAATTGCATCTTTCTGTGGTTTTCATAAAATTTTCAGGCATAGGACTAATATAAATATTAGAATTATTCACATAACAGGGGCCTGTATAGAATAACTGCTGGATTTTGTGGGGCCCCCTGTGCAATGGGGGCCCCTATAATTGTCACCACCTTTCAACCCACTAGCGACGGCCCTGCGCAGCGCTACAGTATAATGAACCCAGCATAAAGGCTGTAATGCTGGAATCACACCAAGGACGGCAAAAAAATCTCTGTACAGCACCGTAACGCATGTACACTGCAAGTAGCGGTTTTCGACACGGGCGAAGTGGGCAACCGGTTGTGGGCAGGCCGGGGCGAGACAGGGAAAAAGCACCCCAAGAATAATGCCACTGGGAGGATCTAGACTAAAATTATAATTGTTAAGAATCGATCCCTGCTTCCTGCATCTAAGCTATAAGTCCGAAACAGTCATCCAACACAATTGTTTTGTTTATGGGAGAGGATTGACACTTGTGTGTGACAAAGTTTTCGTTAGCATGTAGGCTAAACAGGTGTTCTGACCAAGAAAAGCTCAAATGATGGGTCATAGACAGAAAAGACCATTTCCAATATTTCATGTCAATTGAATTACATTATGCCTCCAAAATTCTATGAACATAAACCAAACCCACACACAGAAAAAAATGGTTCTTTAAAGGTTCTTCAAAAGACTCTATGGTTCTATAAATAGCCATCACCAATTGAAGAACCTATTTATGTAGGGAATGGTTCTTCAGGCATTTTATATACTTCTTTCAAGAACTAAAGTTTCCTGGTAGCCTAAACGCATATAGTTAGGGTGACAACAAACAATTATTTTCATTACTGATTGGTTCATTAAAGATCCTCTTGTTAAAAGGTTCTTTGTGGAACTAAAAATGATTCCCCTATGGCATCACCCAAATAACGATTATTGGTTCCGGTTAGCATCTTTTTTATTCTCTGTGCGTGTAAACATTATACTGCTCTTCTTATCAAAAATGGCAGCTTTTCTGTTTAGTTTTTAGTTTTAAGGCAGCTGACCCCCGCCAGTTGACCGACAACCGAGGCAGATAAAAATATGATATATTTATATATATATTTATAAACTGAGGACAGGTAGTTGCTGTGGTGCCACTCGGCAAGCTGCCAGCGCCTCAAGGTGCAGATCCACTTCGCATCGCACCTCGCTCTATTCCTATGGGTGACGTCAAGCGACTTCAATGCGACCGCAAAGCATCCCGGGAAGGTGGCGCTGCAATTGAAAAAATGTTGTGTGACAAAAAAGCTGGCCGATGTCCAGCTTTATTCAAATGAATCCGTTGAACACATTGCGACTATCCAATAGAAGAGCACAGAGGAGACGGGGGGAAGGCTCGCCGTGGGTCCTTTCTTGTAGATGTAGCAAAAATGGAGAAACTGATTGTGGCTGTAGCCCACAGCTGTACTTGAGGAATGCCCATCAACGTACAAATTGAGGGTGGCGTCCGGACACCACGCGCCAGAAGTGTAGCACGGACAATTGGATCTGCACCTTTACACTTGTCAATGCTCTAACTACTGATCAACACCTCTCTCACAGTTACCACGCAGCGGCCACACTAGTCAGTGCGCCGACTACTGACCGACAGCTCTCTGGCGGCTCTTTGACGACGAGTCTCTGATGGGTCTCTGGCAGCTGCCAGACAGCCGTCACAGATTTGTCGCTGCCACTCAGAGGATCTCGCTGTCACTCAACATTTGATCGGACCAGTTAAGTGGTAGAATTCAGTTGGTGACTCGACTACAACACTGTTAATGAATGACATGCCCGTTATTAAGGAAGCTACATAGTTAACATCACAACGAGACTCATGTCAGCTCTGAACAACTGTTAAGGAACTTACCAAAACTCTATAGTACAGTAACATTCACGTTAACCTGTTGTTCCATTCATACCTGCGGTAACAACATGTATTAAAGTTTACTAATGTTGTATAAATGTCACAAATGTCATGTATAGACACGGTCCCCTTTGCCTACAGAACAGCCTGCTTTCTTTGTGAGTGCAGTGTCTACAAGATTTCAAAAATATTCTAAAAGGTGAGGGTCCATGCTGTTGGGATGGAATCATGCAGTCATGATGTGAGCAGATGGGGCCATCTCATTTAAAATATGCTTTATTTAGAGGACTGTTTTGGTCAAGCAAATTAAACTGAACTGAGATTTGTCAGACTAGGAAATGTTTTTCCCCTGCTCAAGTTTGTATTGTTGGTGATCACAGCTCACTGAAACTATTATTATTTATTTTTTGTTATAGACGAATCCGGTTAAACTGTCTGCTCTGCTATAATATTGCCCATCCATGAAAACCACTGAGTTTTTGCTTTCTTCATTCTACACATAACTGTTTGTCTTAACACATTGGAAGCCCCAGATAACATTTTTAGCCAATTGTGAAGTTAAATGGAACATTAACTGAATAGCTTGATGCTGTCTGCCTGCTAGATATAGCATGCCATGGCCATGTGACAAATTGTCTGTTGTTTCCATTTTAATTTTCATCCAATTAACTGTCCAGAGTCAATGTCAGGTTAACAGAAATGCGACTGTTCTTTTGAAGTGTTTTTCAGGACCGCGGAGAGGGACCGCAAACTAGCACGGGAGAAGCACTTCGCTGACTGAGGTCACGAGACAACATCTGGAACTGGGTTGCAACATGGCAGGAGCAGAAAGTTAAAATATGAAAGAAAGCCTTTTTGATTATTGTTCCACTGACCATATTCCTGAAGATTAGATTTGTAAAGTATAGGGAATAAAAATAGATTTTTTGGCAAGTGTAAGCAGTGCTTTGGGATTCCTGATTATTACACTCCACCATCAGACCAGGTTTAATAGTTTCATGATGGTTTCTAAGGGCGTTTTCACACCTAAAAGTCCGGATCAAGGTCCAAACCAATGTTTGTGTTTAATTACATTGTATACATTTGATCCCGTTATTTTTGGTTTCACATAGTGAGTTTGCTAGCACAGTAAAGAACTTTCCATGACATATCAACAGTGCGTCATCACCACGTACGTGTGTTGCATCTTCCTTTGATTGGTGAGTAGACTGCGTGCATCTGACGTTGACGTTGAATGTTGCCATTTTGGCGGGTAGTCTTTTTCGTATGAATGAAAATGAATTAACAAATGAATTGGCAAATCTCAATTGTGTTATTATTACAACAACGGCAGCACCAACTGCTAATTTTTGCTTGTTCTAGTGTTTTTTTATTCAAACATTTTTCTTAAATGGTACAGAGTTGCCTAACTTCCTGTAATTGGTCCGAAAGTCCGAACCATCAAAAAAGTGTTTTTATACTGCAAACAAGTCTGTAATTAGTTGCCAAAAATCCTAACGATTTGTCTTTGGGAAATGACCCATCCTTTCTCTTGAAGGACTAGTCATTTTTTGGAGGCTCCTTACAACTTGGCACATTGCAATGGCACATTGGTTATTTCAACATGGCACATTGCTATTATAGTCCTAAGTTTCCCCTGTCCCAATTATTTTGGAATGTGTTGCATGTATACATTTCTAATTTAACATTACAATAAAACTACGTAGTTGATTAGGTAAAACGTCAAAGTCCTTCGCTTTATGTTTTTTCAAAGAACATTTACAAATCACCCCACGGTTTTAGCATTTTCCATACTATCCCAACTGTTTTGGAATTGGGGTTGTAATATTTTGATGCACAACCTATAGAGGGAATCGCTGCATCAAAAATTTTCTGTAGCTCTCAATGAGACTTCTACACCTGTTAACAGGTAGATAGACCCACTTTACCTGAGCGAACTGCTCCACTTCAGACTGCAAGTTTCAGTTCTTTCCATAGATTTCTGATAGGTTTCGGGTCAAGATTAATTGAAGGTCAGTAAGAATAGTCCAATGGTTTGTTCTTATCCATTCTTTGGTGCTTTTAGCTGTGTTTTGTAATCATTATTCTGTTGGAAGACCCATGACCTGCGAATGAGACACGTTTCTCGTGGGCAGTGCATTTTGCTCCATTTTACTCTGCATTGATAGTCTTGAGATTCCATTGTTGAGATTCCATTGTTCCTTGCATAGATTCAAGGCACCCTGTGCCAGGCTTAGTAAAGCAGCACTAAAACCTAACTGAGGCTCCTCCATGTTTCATTGTAGTGATGGTGTTCTTATCTTTGAAAGATTAACTTTTACATCTGTGAACACAGAGCTGATGTGACTTGCCAAAAAGCCCCAGTTTTCACTCAATTTATGCACCTGTCTAATTTTGTTTTGATGCATATTGCAAATTTTTTGTTAATCCAATTAACCTCATTTCACTACCAAAATATTACTGTGTCCTTCAGTTATTTGATAGATCAAAATGAAATTGCTGATCCAAACACCCAATTATTTATAAATGTAAATCATGGAAATTGTCAGGGGTGCCTAAACATTTGAATACGACTGTATATGACTTCTGGAAGACAGGTATCCATGATGGTTTATGTTCCAATAAACATAGTTTAAGAAATTCAGAAATGCCTTCAGTGATTTCCTAATAAAGATTTGTAAGGCCTCTAAGTAATTTATAAATATGGGTCAAATAAATAAACGATCATACGATTGAAAATGTTAAAACACAGCAGAAAAGTCAGTCAAACATGTACAAGTAATTTGCAATTGTCTTTTCATCTTTTATGAACAGTGAATTTAGAATTCAAAGTGATGTATTTATTAATATCATGGTCTATTGTTTGTATCTATTAAAAAACTTTTTGATTTAGGCTATATCTGTTTGTTTGTGGTTTTAATGAAATGGCACAGTATGAAATGTTGTTGCACAGTAAGATATTCCATTGCCAATCACAGAGGGCTTTGGACCGCTCGCAACACACACATATTATGCTCCTGTCACTCCCACTTTCTCCAGACTTTCTTCCAGGTCTGTGGTTACCCATATTTGAGCTGTGTCTCAATGTGAATGCTGCATCCTCTGAAGGCCACATTTGAAGACTGATTTCGCGCATTTGAAGGCCGATTGCATCACAGCAGTGCTACGAAGGCTGTCTCAATTCAAACTCTGCACCCTTCAAAGGCCGCATTCATCACCGCGGCGCGACAAAGGCTGCCCCAGTTTGGAATGTCATTCAAATGCGACGCCAAATGTGCCCATCATTTACTCAGGCAAATGAAGGATACAAAAATCAGGGTTGCCAGGTCAACCAGAAAATACTAGCCCAATGACTGCTCAAAAACAGCCCAAAACTAGCCCAATTTGTTTACATCGCTACGGAGTTAATAATTCCAAGACTTTTTTCCACAATGTACATTTAAATGTTTCTCTTTACCCTATTCTATTAATTTCTAAAAATGTATTTGTTCATTCCACAACATGGTTAGCTATATCTTGCCTTTAATTATCTTCACGTACAGTGAGCAAGACAAATAAAAATACAAAGATGATCAGGAATGAGTTTGAGGATCAGCAAGAATGAGAATACAGATGTATCGCAACTTGACAATAACTGAACTTTTGACAATAACTCAACTTGCTGTTCATCTATATACACAGCACTTTTCTCATGGTTATTACTGCAACACTTTACTTTTTTAATCAGAAATACAAATTATTTTATTATTATTTGTTAGTGTTTAAAAAAATAAAAATAAAAAGTTAATCACATACGCTTATTGTGCTTTACTGTCATCTGCTGGGATGCTCCTAATCCATTCCATTAAACCCTTTTCTTTTTCCTAGTCTTTGCAATATTTTCTTCCATACTTTGTCCATTTCCCTGACATTCAGAAAGTTAAATGTTGTTTAGGTGTCTAGTATGCTAGTAAACATGATTTGTCTTCATAAACATGTTTTTTTCTTTCTCACGTTTCTATAGCATATTGTGATGCACTCTGATTTCTACTTTCTGATGAATGTTCTGGTCTGAATAACCAACAAAATTAAATTATGGTGCAAAATAAAGCTTTTTACTTAATTTGTTTTGTAGGCACTAATCCAATTTCATCAATTATCATGATGTTTGAGCCATTTGTGCACATGTCGCATTTTTCTGTTCCGCTCGCCCTGAATGTGCACGTAGCAGTCTCTCTCTCTCAAAACGATCTACTCTCTCCCTCTCTTTCATACACACCACGCAGTAGTTCCTCCCACACCTGGCATAGGCTGCAACATACAGCCTTGGTCACATTTATTTATTTAAAGGAAAATGCTGCAGCTGTGATTGTTCAAAAGCAACCCAATATATTTTCTACCGCCAAATTGATTTAAAAATCTTTTGGCTAGAAAACCGCAGACATGGCAACACTGACAGAAATGGACACTTCGCAGCCTACCCTCAACACCTGTTTTACCATGTTTCTCTGTAAATGTATACTTACTGTAAGTTGCTCTGGATAAGAGCATCTGCTAAATAACTAAAATCTAAATGTTTAGACTTGATAATAATCTAGCAGTCAGTGTTGTTTTCAAATTTAGCTAAAGACCTTGTATTAAAAGTAGCTAGATTAGGAGTAGCTGTAGTTTTATTGCCACTATACAAGTTTAGAAAAGTTATGCAAAGGTTTATTATGGCAGCCTCTGGCTGTGTTGATTGGACTAAACCATTTCAATTGTAATATTGTTAACTATTGACTAGTTCTACATATACAGTAGATATTACAGCTTATGCAGAGTGATGCAGTATATTTTCACAAAGCTTGGTGAAACTAACACAAATGAATAATAATGCATTCTAATGAAATAATTAGTTGTTATTATACAAATAATGAAAAATAAAGGGGTGATGTAACTATTTTAGGTACTTTGAAAAGATAAAGTTGGGAATGTTGTCTAAAAATGGGCAGTTATTGTGATTAGATGTTACACTGCAGTTTATGCTGAATATTATAACTCTAACTGTGCTATATCTCTTTAGTATTACAATACATGGGCGAGACATCATTAAACCCCACTTCTACCTAAGACTCTCAGCAGAGTCATGTAGCATAGAGCCATTTAGAAATTAGCACACTACTACAGTGCCTTGCGAAAGTATTCGGCCCCCTTGAACTTTTCGACCTTTTGCCACATTTCAGGCATCAAACATAAAGATATGAAACTGTAATTTTTGGTGAAGAATCAACAAGAAGTGGGACACAATCATGAAGTGGAAAGAAAGTTAATAAGTTAGTAAGTTAATACTTTGTAGCGACACTTTTTGCTGCAATTACAGATGTAAGTCGCTTGGGGTATGTCTCTATCAGTTTTGCACATCGAGAGACTGAAATTTTTGCCCATTCCTCCTTGCAAAACAGCTCGAGCTCAGTGAGGTTGGATGGAGAGCGTTTGTGAACAGCAGTTCAGTTCTTTCCACAGATTCTTGATTGGATTCAGGTCTGGACTTTGACTTGGCCATTCTAACACCTGGATATGTTTATTTGTGAACCATACCATTGTAGATTTTGCTTTATGTTTTGGATCATTGTCTTGTTGGAAGACAAATCTCCGTCCCAGTCTCAGGTCTTTTGCAGACTCCATACAGTTTTCTTCCAGAATGGTCCTGTATTTGGCTCCATCCATCTTCCCATCAATTTTAGCCATATTCCCTGTCCCTGCTGAAGAAAAGCAGGCCCAAACCATGATGCTGCCACCACCATGTTTGACAGTGGGTTCAGGGTAATGAGCTGTGTTGCTTTTACGGCAAACATAACATTTTGCATTGTTGCCAAAAAGTTCGATTTTGGTTTCATCTGACCAAAGCACCTTCTTCCACATGTTTGGTGTGTCTCCCAGGTGGCTTGTGGCACACTTTAAACGACACTTTTTAT
This sequence comes from Umbra pygmaea, assembly GCA_016801145.1. Classification (NCBI taxonomy): domain Eukaryota; kingdom Metazoa; phylum Chordata; class Actinopteri; order Esociformes; family Umbridae; genus Umbra; species Umbra pygmaea. The sequence continues at coordinate 20,559 of JACXGM010004397.1, read as the reverse complement.
GGATATCTTTCAGAAATGGCTTTCTTCTTGCCACTCTTCCATAAAGGCCAGATTGGTGCAGTATACGACTGATTGTTGTCCTATGGACAGACTCGCCCACCTCAGCTTCAGATCTCTGCAGTTCATCCAGAGTGATCAAGGGCCTCTTGGCTGCATCTCTGATCAGTCTTCTCCTTGTATGAGCTGAAAGTTTAGAGGGATGGCCGGGTCTTGGTAGATTTGCAGTGGTCTGATACTCCTTCCATTTCAATATTATCGCTTGCAGAGTGCTCCTTGGGATGTTTAAAGCTTGGGAAATCTTTCTGTATCCAAATCCGGCTTTGAACTTCTCCACAACAGTATCTCGGACCTGCCTGGTGTGTTCCTTGTTCTTCATGATGCTCTCTGTGCTTTCAACGGACCTCTGAGGCTATCACAGAGCAGGTGCATTTATACAGAGACTTGATTACACACAGGTGGATTCTATTTATCATCATTAGTCATTTAGGTCAACATTGGATCATTCAGAGATCCTCACTGAACTTCTGGAGAGAGTTTGCTGCACTGAAAGTAAAGGGGCTGAAAAATTTTGCTCACCCAATTTGTCAGTTTTTTATTTGTTAAAAAGATTTGAAATATCCAATAAATTTCGTTCCACTTCATGATTGTGTCCCACTTGTTGTTGCTTCTTCACAAAAAATTACACTTTTATATCTTTATGTTTGAAGCCTGAAATGTGGCAAAAGCTCGAAATGTTCAAGGTGGCCGAATACTTTCGAAAGGCACTGTACCTGTACAGAGAGTGGTATGTAATGTTTTGTTGAAAAATCATTTTAATTTAAGATATTAGGATGAAGGGTAGGTGGTCTGGATCACATGTGTGCTGGGCTGGGAGCGCACCAAGCCCAAATCTCTCCTATGGTGCCAGAATTCCCAGAGCCAGGCCCTGGGTGAGTGTAATCATCCCACACATGTGCTGACTAAAGGCTTCCGTGTTGGATAAGCAGTGGGAAAATAATTTTCTGGCTCTACAACATGTGGTTAGATGAACCATGTGAGTGCCCTTCCCCATCCCACATCTATCCAGGGAGTTGCAGAGCTGCCAACAAGGCAGAGTTATTGGGAATTAGACAAGACCAATACGAAGGTGAGAAACTTCACACACAAAAAAGGAATTCTCCAATAGAGTCATTGTTGCTTGATTGTTCAAAGCATACCCAAACCATAACACTGCCAGCACCATGCTTGACCATGAACTTGAGGTTCTTTATGCGGAATGCATTGTTAATTATTTGCTAGACATAACAGGGCCCATGTTATCCAATATGTTCCACTTTTGACTCCACTAGAACATTACTCAGAACTCTTGGGATTCATAGTCAACTGTATGTCATAACAGAATGGCACAATCATAAAACAAAACATGGCAACAAAGAAAATAATGAAATTACCCCTGTTCAAAAGTCTGCATACCCTCAGTTCTCAATAGAGTGTATTGCCCCCTTTAGAATCAATGACAGCGTACAGTCATTTGTGATAATTGTCTATGAGGCCTTGAATTCTTGCAGGTGATTTAGCTGCCCATTTGTCTTGGCAAAGTGCCTCCAGGTCATGCAAAATCTTTGGTCTTCTTAAAATCTCCCCAAAGTGGCTTGATGATATTAATGTTAGGAGATTGTGATGGTCACTCCAGAACCTTCACCTTTTTCTGCAGTAACCACTGAAAGGCCAACTTGGCATTGTCATGCTGTAATGTCCAGGAGCGTTTCATGCAGAAGAATGCAAATTGTTCAAACTATTGATCAAGGTGCTTTTTGGCAAATTGAACATAAATTTTCTTGAGTGAGGGGTGATTTATGCTTTCCTACTCTGCTATGAATGCCATTTTAGCAGTGTCTTTCTGAATGTAAAGTCATGTACACTGGCCTTAGCTGAGGCAAGACAAGCCTGAATATCCCTGGATGTTGTTCTAGGTTTCTTTGTGACTTCCTTGATGATTTTACGCCTTGCTAGTTGAGAGTTTTTTCAGGGTGGTCAATCTGGGAAGATTTAGCTGCACCAAACTTTTTTCATTTGGATCATATGGCTTTGTGGTTTGGTGGAGGCCCTTAGAAATGTCCAGACTGTTAAGGTATCAACAACAACTTTTTTTCTATAGGTGTTCAGGAATTTCTTTTTAAATGTAATTTGATGTGGCTTTCAAACCTGTTTCTACCTCTTTTCTACCCTTTATATATTACTACAACCCACAAAAGTTACAAGGCAAGGAAAAGTGCTGACATTCGCTTAAGAGGAAAGAGATTATTCTGTTGAGCTGAGTCTTACCTCCTTCTTGCAGTGCAGGAATGTGTGATACTTGTAGTGATGGAGGGAATGATAAAGACTGTAGACACGACAAGTCTCTGTAGAAAGCTTGAGGTCCTGAGAATCAAGGAATGAAGGATTAAAACATTTACTCTGGAATCTCCAGTTTTTCTGGGCCATAAGATCAGGTAAAACTCCAACATAGCCTTACATTCACACTTTTTCAAACGAATAACAAAAATACAAAGTTAAAAAAATTATCTGGTGGGGTCTACCCATCTACAACACTGCCTTCAGTACACATCCATGCCTTTAGTACACATGTTTTATTTTTTTATTTTTTATTTCTTTGTACATTGGTCTGATAGTAGATTTGATCAGATCAGAGAGATACACCTGCTTGAATGGAGCTTAAGAGAAGGTGATGCTCTGGAGATTAATGATTATAGGTAAGTTGGGGTATTGCCTATAGACAGTTGTAAATAAGATGATATCGATAGTTACCGTTGTTCTGTAACTCTAGTTCTATTAGTGGAGTGAGCCCCATAGGGAAGCTATGCTCCTATTGGTTTACCCTTCCCGTGCACGTCACATTTTCATACACATCACCAACACCAGCCAATGAGGTGACTACGCCACTTCTATAAGAGAAGGCCAAGCCCGGCATTCTGCTCCTGAAAAAAGGTCTGAAGCCGACCTCCAAGGAACAGTGTAAACAGGGCTAAAACCCTATGGGGCTCGCTCCACTAATAGAACTAGAGTTACAGAACAACGGTAACTATCGTTCTATATCGTGGAGCTCCGCCCCATAGGGGAGCTATGCTCCTATTGTTTTAGGGCGTAGCTATGCGTAGTCAATGTACCCCTGATTTACTCTAAAAAACCTTGGGTAAACCAAAAGTCTGCACCCGTGGAAAGTTAGTGCAACAGGCTGGTGCGTTGTAAATCAGCGCTGCCTGGAATAACGTTACACACAATGAACGCATCACAAGCAGAAAACCGATTCACCAGTGCTCTCCTAACTAGGGCTGAAACGATTCCTTGAATAACTTGAATAACTCGATTACAAAAATGCGTCGACACAAAATTTCTTGCCTCGAGGCTTCGTTTAATCAATGTTACCAACGTTGTATCGCGCACGGTGGTTCCGCACGGATGATTATTACTGTCGCACACCGGGCTCACGCTGCTAGCGACAATGACTCTGGCTGCGTCTCAATACGCAAAGTATGCATACTAAATAGTATGCCAGACTACGATTAGTATGTCCCAAACCATAGTACGCAAATATAGTATGTCAGCAGTCCCCGGATGGTCTACTATTTCAGAGGGATTTTCGAAGTATGCATCCCTGCATGCTTTTTGGGCTGATATAGCCCACAATCCTTTGCGACACAGAATAGGAGGGGTTTCCCGAAGCCGAAATTCTTCTTTGGCTGTGTTTAAATGTAAGTATCCAAAAGTTAGGTAATAATAAACGTGTCATTGCATGAGTTTTTGGTTATTGTACTAATATTAAATACATTTTAAATGAAATGCGAACAGGTTGTGCCAAATGTTTAATGTTCAAGCTTCGCGGGCTTCATCGCTTGTGGAAGTGGTCTAATTTTAGATGCAACGTTATGACGTGTTAGTATATCCCCCATGCTACCATACTCGCTTACTATATAATTAATAGTACGTACTTTACCACCACCTGTGTAGTACGTACTTTTAGTATGTAGTATGTAGTATGCATATTGGGATTCAGCCTCTGTCTATTTATTATATAAGTAATCCAGATTGCAAATGTAAATGGTCTTATTAAAATGTTAGTAAGTAAATATGTCACACTTTTCTAATAGAGTTTAGTGGCATATTTTCAAAATGTGCAATGTTTCCTTTGTTGTTACGCGATGTTTATCGCGTTGAATCAAGCGCTATTATTCTGAAGGCGAAACTAGTAAAGGCTAGGAATCCACTAAAGAAGCTAGATCTACACTGGTCTGGAGACACATGCGATGAAGACTGACGATGCAGATTACAACATGAAGAACGAGAGCGTAAGTAAATAGTGAGGGTCTAAGAGAAAAGACAGGCTGGAGAAAATGACAGAAAGTGTCCAAAGTTTGGAATCAGTTCAAACGTAATTAAAACGAAAACTCTGTACAGTGTATCAAGTGCAAAATCGAACTAGCTTAACTCAATAATAGCATGACGTCAGTGCTTAACTGCATCTCAACAGAAAACATTGATTCTAATTTAAACATCCATTCCATCGTATGTATGATAAAACTACAACAACTACCAAGAACAAAGACAAGAAAATATGTAGTGATTTCCACAATTTGATCAAAAGTGCCGAATTGTTTACTATACCTTGGGAAAAAAAGCTGCTTCGTTGCACACCAATTTCTCTCTCTTTACAGAGAAACAGCTGATTAATGATCTACATACTAGGATAAGTGTAAATGAGCTGTGTGAGACTGTAATCAAATGTATACATTAAAATAGTTTCAGTATAACTAATATATACATAGCCTATAGGCCTATATACAGATCAGTCTCAGGTTGAAACTTGTAATTCTGGGATTTAAGTTGCACAACTTAATGTATGCCTTGAGGTTGTTATTGCATTTTAGAATATGTTTTCTTTAAAAACCAATGTAAGATGCCACTTAGTTGCACTTAATATTTCGTTTTTTTGAGAGATGATATTGTAAGCAATTTAGGCAATAGAAATGTTGGTTTTTCAGAAAATTAAACCAAAGTATTGTACATTATTGCCCATTATTGTCTTCCACTCCTGCTCCCCCTCTGAGGGCAGCAGAGGCTGATACGCCACGAGTGGAATGCGCTCTGAACCCTACCGGCACCGGTAGGTTCGTAGCTGTGTAAGCCCCTTCGATGGCCTCACATAGCCACTGTGCTAATGTGACGGGTGTGTAACGGCTCAGAACGTACCCTGCTAGCAGCCCGCACGGCAGTTCGCCTTTGCCCCATACCGGGCTCGAACCCGCGGCCATCTGCTTCGCAACACTCACACAGCCATGCCCGCAACGTACCAACCGAGTGAGCTATACAAAAGGTACCAATTGTATAACTCTTTCGGCGACATTTCAAG
>JACXGM010004397.1:0-15073 GCA_016801145.1 Umbra pygmaea | reverse complement strand
AGCGGGCCTTAGACAGAGGGCGACCCAAAGCAGTGGATCCATGACACACAAACAACTGTGGTCCAGTTCTGATTCGTGCTGTCCTGGACGGGACACAGACAGTGTAGTTTCTCTTCCCTGTCGCTTTGAAAATGCGGGGGAGAGAAGGCTCTCAGCTCCAAAACACGTGACCTGTACGAGGTCTTAATGATTTTGGGAAGAAAAGCCGGATTGGGTCTCAACACTGCCTTACTGTTATCACCAGTAATGATGAGACAGTCAGGGTGAGTAGATAAAGCACACAAATCACTCACTCTCTTAACCGAAGCTAGAGCGAGAAGCAGTGCTGTCTTGATGGATAGCATGCTCAAGGGCAGCTGATCCAGTGGTTCAAATGGCGGGTTTTGAAGAGCCTCCAGAACCACAGCCAAATCCCACTTAAGCAGCCTTGATCGCACATTAGGGCGCAACCTGTGGGCTCCTTTTAGGAAACGTGTCACTAAGGGGTGCGCAAAAACGGTAGAACCACTGAAACCATTGTGGCACGCTGAAATCACTGATACGTACACTTTGATAGTACTAGGTGATTTACCATCCTCCAGCAGCTGTTGAAGGAATTCTAAAATAGAGTTCACTTGCAAGAGCAATTTCTAGAGGTGGAGGCAGCACGCGCGCACTGAATGGTCTGAATAACCCCTTGAGATGGCCCAGTGTGTGTTAACCTCTCCGGTTCAGGGGCCAAACCCATAACGGTTGTGTGAGAACGGGAAACGATTGTATCGCTCCTCTGGCCTGAAGCAAGGCATCTGGCCAGTGGGGGATGAGCCATGGCGGGGCGGACAGCCTCGCCGTCATTTCTGGGAACCAGGATGCGCCTGGTCTCTCCGGAGCCACCAAGATCACTGTCGCCCTCTCCTCTCAAATTCTCTGCATGAGGCGCAGCAGACATCTCACAGGAGGAAAGCGTACAGTCGGCCTGTTGGCCATATCGGGCGGAGCTCCACGATATAGAAAAGTGTGTTTCTCGCCGGGTGTGTAGCGAAGGCCATCAGACTAGTGTATAGAGGTTGCAGTGATGGGTGTTATATGGAGCATTGGTGACAAAACGGATGGCGCTGTGGTATACACTACCTAATTTTCTAAGGAGAGAGTTTGAGGCAGATCTGTAAATTACATCACCAAATTCTAGTATTGGGAGGATGGTCATTTTCACAAGGGCAAGTTTGGCTGGAAGAGTGAAGGGGGCTTTATTATGAAATAGGAAGCTAATCCTGGATTTAATTTTGGAATGGAGCTGGTTGATGTGGGTCTGGAAGGAGAGTGAAGAGTCTAACCAGACCCCTTGGTATTTGTAGTTGTTTGCATATTCCAATACAGACCCATCAAGAATGGTGATGCTTGTTGGGCAGGCAGGTGCAGAGTGTGATCGAGTGAAGAGCATACATTTAGTTTTAGTAGAATTTAAAAGTAATTGGAGGCCATGGAAGGAATGTGGTATGTTATCAAAGCTTCCTTGGGATTTTTTTAACACATTGTCCAACGTCGGGCCAGACGTATAGAGAATGGTGTCATCTGCATAGAGGTTGATCATAGAGTCAGCTGCAGCAAGAGCGACATCATTAACATATACAGAAAATAGTCAGCCCAAGAGTTGAACCCTGAGACACCACCATAGAGACAGGCAGAGTTCTTGACAGAAGGCCCTCCGACTTATCACACTGAAATCTATCTGAGAAATAATTTGTGAACCAAGCAAGGCAGTCCTTTGTAAAAACCAGGCTCTTAAATCTGCCAACGAGGATGTTGTGTCTCCACATTACAGAAGTCTGCACATCCATGCCTTCATTACACATCCATGCCTTCATTACACATCCATGCCTTCATTACACATCCATGCCTTCATTACACATCCATGCCTTCATTACACATCCACGCCTTCCGTACACATCCATGCCTTCCGTAAACATCCATGCCTTCAGTAAACACCCATGCCTTCAGTAAACATCCATGCCTTCAGTAAACATCCATGCCTTCAGTAAACATCCATGCCTTCAGTAAACATCCATGCCTTCAGTAAACATCCATGCCTTCAGTAAACATCCATGCCTTCAGTACACATCCATGCCTTCAGTACACATCCATGCCTTCAGTACACATACAATTGTGCTCAAATGTGTGCATATCCCTGGATAATTAGTAATGTTTTTGATAGTTGTCTATGAGGCCTTGAATTCTTGCAGGTGATTTAGCTGCCCATTTGTCTTGGCAAAGTGCCTCCAGGTCATGCAAAGTCTTTGGTCATCTTAAAATCTCCCCAAAGTGGCTTGATGATATTAAGGTTAGAAGACTGTGATGGTCACTTCAGAACCTTCACCTTTTTCTGCTGTAACCACTGAAAGGTCAGCTTGGCATTGTGCTTAAGGTCATTGTCATGCTGTAATGTCCAAGAGCGTTTCATGCAGAAGAATGCAAATTGTCTGCCATTATTGTCAGATAACATGCTGCATTCATCTTACCATCAAATTTAACGTTTGCCATGCCTTTAGTGCTCACACACCCTGAAAACACCAGTGAGCCACCACCATGCTTTACAGTGGGGATGGTAATTTTTTCACTATAGGCATTGTTTACCCCTCTCCAAACTCCAAACATAGCGCTTGTGGTTGTGACCATTAAGCTGTGTTTTGGTCTCGCCACTCCAAATTACAGCTTGCCAGTGTTGTTGGGCATATTGTAACCTGGCTTTTTTATAGCACTGGCACAGTAAAGGCCTATTTCGGGTAACTCAAGTATTGTTGTATTGTGTTCCTTGAAACAACCACACTGTCTTTTTCCAGAGCAGCCTGTAACAGTCGTGGTCAAAAGTTTTGGTCTCCACAAAGTTTGCTGCTTTAGTGTTCTTACGTCTTCTTTTCAGTAGGTATAATGGTATACTGAAGTATAATTACAAGGATTACATAAGTGTCAAAGGCATTTATTGACAATTACATTACGTTTATGCAAAGAGACAATATTTGCAGTGTTGAACCTTCTTTTTCAAGACCTCTGCAGTCCGCCCTGTCATGCTGTCAATTAACTGCTGGGCCACATCCTGATGGATGGCAGCCCATTCTTGCATGATCAATGCTTGGAGTTTGTCAGAATTTGTGGGTTTGTTTGTCCACCTGCTTCCTGAGGATCGACCACAAGGTCTTAATGGGAATTAAGGTCTGGGGAGTTTCCTGGCCATGGACCCAAAATTTTGATGTTTTGTTCCCCAAGCCACTTAGTTATCACTTTTGCCTCATGGCAAGTTGTCTATCATGCTGCAAAAGGCATTTGTCATCACCAAACTGTTATTGGATGGTTGGGAGAAGTTGCTCTTTGAGAATGTGTACTATTCTTTATTCATGGCCGTGTTCTAAGGCAAAATTGTTAGTGAGCCCACTCCCTTGGCTGAGAAGCAACCCCACACATGAAAGGTCTAGGATGCTTTACTGTTGGCATGAAACAGGACTTATGGTAGCACTCACCTTATCTTGTTTGGACAAGGTGTTTTCTGGATGGCCCAAACAATCGGAAAAGGGGATTCATCAGAGAAAATGACTTTACCCCAATCCTCAGCAATCCAATTCCTGTAACTTCCTCCAAAAGTCTTTGCCTCACTGTGCATGCAGATGCACTCACACCTGCCTGCTGCCATTATTGAGCAAGCTCTGCACTGGTGGTGCACTGATCCCGCAGCTGAATCAACTTCAGGATACAGTCCTGGCGCTTGCATTTTCTTGGGTGATCTGATGCCTTCCTCACAACAATTGAACCTCTGTCCTTGAAGTTCTTGATGATCCGATTTATGCTTGATTTAGGCGCAAGCTTACTAGCAGCAATATCCTTGCCTGTGAAGCCCTTTTTGTGCAAAGCAATGATGACAGCACATGTTTCCTTGCAGGTAACCATGGTTGACAAAGTACGTTTTTCTAACACAATCAGCATGACAGAGTGACACTCTCACCTGTGTTAACGAGACAATCACTGACATGATGGCAGCTGGTCCTTTTGTGGCAGGACTGATGAAATGCAGTGGAAATAGTTTTTTGGGGGATTAAGTTAATTTTCATTGCAAAGAGGGAATTTGCAATTCATTGCAATTCATCTGACCACTCTTTATGACATTCTGGAGTATGTGCAAATTGCCATCATCAACACTGAGAGGGCAGACTTTGTGAAAATTAGTTTTTCTGCCATTCTCAAAACGTTTAACCATGACTGTATGTCTCCCAAGATTACCTGTGGGTTTTTCATTGTATCCCAAAAATTATTTTGACAGTTTTGGCTGAAATCTTTCTTGGTCTACCTGACCTTGGCTTGGTATCAAGAGCTCTCTGAATTTTCCACTTCTTAATAAGTGATTGAAAACTAGTGGCATATGCAAGGCTATTGATTTCTTTTTAGATCCATTTCCAACTTTACGCAGTTCCAGTACCTTATTATGCAGGTCTTTTGACAGTTCTCTTCTGCTCCCCATTGCTTAGTATCTAGCTTGCACAGTGCATACAGACTACTTGATAATTAAAATGCCACAGGTGTGGGAAATTAACCTTTAATTGCCATTTTAACCTATGTGTGTCATCTTGTGTGTCTGTGACAAGGCCGAACATTCAAGGGTATGTACACTTTTGATCAGGGCCATTTTGTCAACATCAAAGCCGAAATTACACAATTTCTGCCAGGGTATGCAAACTTATGAGCACAAATGTGCAAGATGCACCGTGGATGTGAAAAAAGCATTTTCTGCACACTTCTCTTTTCTCTTCTCCACTGTTTACATTTTATCACTTTACATAACCAGGTAAGTTAATTATTTACTTTTATCCTTTATTTAAGCTGACTGCTCAAATGAAAATAAATTTATAAAGTATAAAACGCTATAAATATTTTTTTTTAAAAGATGTAATGAATATTTAAATAATAAAACAGGTAAAACCTATTGAATCAGAATCTTGTGAGACAAAATAATGTGTCTTATACACCAATTCTACCATCCAATTTTGATTTAATTTAATCAAGCCAGGCTTAACAACAGTGCACTGGATTGAATACATAGCTTCAGCACTGAGGTACTAACGTAATGAGTTCATGACCCAGATGTGGTTCCCTCACCATCTGTTTGGGCATGGTGCTCCTCTTGACCCGGTTGAGAGTTTTACGGTTGTAGCACTCACCACCAAGGTGTACTTTGACTGCTCCAGAGTTCAGGGGGTCTGCTGTCATTTTGGGGAACATATGTAGCACCTCCTAACAGAACAACAAATATATAGAGAAGTTGCCTTTTAAACAATTTCTCAAAGCTAATCGCTAATCTTTCTGCAGCCTACATTTATCGAGTTTAGGTATCAAATCTAGTATGAGCATTTTGACAACAGAATGACGTACCTGTTGGTGGCCACTCATATTGACCCTCCTCAATAGTCTCCTCTTCTGTTCGTTCAGGAGGCTGTCAATCTTCCTCATGGGTGGGAGGTACAACTCGTCTGAGGGCCAGAGAGAGAGAAAGAGCTGTCAGTGACTATATTTGTGATCTTTATTTCCATAACTCTTCTCTCAATCTCTTAACTGATAATATTTTCTTGAAATCAAATATCTGCTGTGGCCTGTGTATTCAGAACTAACTGAATATTATCTATCATGAATACTTTGAGTCTTCAACTGGGCCCAAGGTCCAGTCCCAAATCAATCTTTACGTGAGGACTGCTCCTGTCCTTGTAGAGCTACCAGACATACATTATGTAGGTTCTCCCTAACCACATTTGTGACTAGATAAATTATATAGCTTTTCCTCCAACACTGATGAATGTTTTGGCACATTACAAGATTATTTTTATCAGTTTGTGATAGAATTACCTCATGGATAGCAACTGAGACAGGTTGGGCATATATTCACCCTCTGAATGTGCAAGGTTTGAACCAGTCAATAAAAATGATAGCAATCTGAAATCACAGGCAGATAATTTTATATTTTTTCATTAAACATCTGGTCTGCAAAATAAATCCCAATCCAGACCTAGGAGTAAATGTGTAGGTCAGGCATATCACTCAACTGGAGAGGTACAGCCATATATTACTTTTAATCACAAAGCTACGAATGCTTATAGAGATGGTTGCTATCTGATCACTGTAGGACATATCCACTCAAGCTTGGTCACACTACTGAATATTTATGGACCAAATTATGATAATCCAACATATTTAAAAGGTTCAGGCTTTTAGTGAAACTAACATCTGTCAGATTAATCTAGTTCTTAATTGTGTGCTTCAACAATACTGTGCAAAATTCAGTAATCTGATTATTTAAAACATAATGAAATGAAAATTTCTTAAATGTACAACAAATACTATGATAACGGCCACATATTCACTTCATCTGTTGTTGACAATGCCTTTTCTCTATGGAAAAGCAAAGGTATTAAGTCCTTCGATGATCTTGATGAATGACGCTGTGGTCATATTCATTTTGGAAATTTAGGCCTACTTCATATTCCTGCTCATGTTTCAAAAAGGCCCAGTCAGCCATTGACCAACTGTAATATGAGGCCTGGTGGGATAGTTAAGAGTATTACAGTTCCTTTACAATATACTGATTACATTTTTAAACCTGTTAGAACAACTGTTTTTATTGAAAATTGCACATTTTTAAGAATCGCAAAGGGCTGGGTTTTTTAAACTTGAATTTTAGAAGCCTTTTACCTAAACTTGATTTTGTTAAGGTGCTAATTGAACAGGCGAACCCAGGCGTTATTGTACTATCTACAACATGGCTTTCTAAAAAAGACAGAGGTGGGCATTTACTTGAGCAAAAGTACTTTTCTGAGTAACTTTGAGTTGACAAGTTTTGGGAAGTCCATACTTAGACCAAATTGATCAGGTAAAGGGAGTTCATATCTTAACAGTAACCTATAAAACAATTAGAAAGTGTAAAAGAAATATCAATCATGGTCACCAGTAAGATGTGAACTCCCTTTACTTCATTTTGGTCTAAGTAGGGACTGTGTTGACACTTCTTTTTTTAAGACCGATGCAATCCGCCCTGGCATGCTGTCAATTAACTTCTGGGCCACATCCTGACTGATAGCAGCCCATTCTTGCATGATCAATGCTTGGAGTTTGTTAGAATTTGTGGGTTTTGTTTGTCCACCCACCTCTTGAGGATCAACCACAAGTTCTGAATGGGATTAAGGTCTGGGGAGTTTCATGGACTCAAAATGTTGATGTTTTGTTTCCCTAGCCACTAAGTTTCACTTTGCCTTATTGCAAGGTGCTCCATCATGCTGGAAAAGGCATTGGTCATCACCAAACTGTTCTTGGAGAGTTGGGAGAAGTTGCTCTCATAGGATGTGTTGGTACTATTCTTTATTCATGGCTGTGTTCTCAGGCAACATTGTGAGTGAGCCCACTCCCTTGTCTGAGAAGCAACACCACACATGAATGTTCTCAGGATGCTTTACTGTTGGCACGACACAGGACTGATGGTAGTACTCACCATGTCTTCTTCGGCCCAAATAATCAAAAAAGGGGATTCATCAGAGAAAATGACTTTACCCCAGTTCTCAGCAGTCCAATCCCTGTACCTTGTGCAGAATATCAGTCTATCCCTGATGTTTTTCCTGGAGAGAAGTGGCTTCTTTGCTGCCCTTCTTGACACCAGGCCTCCAAATGTCTTTGCAAAAGTCTTCCTGAGCAAGCTCTGCACTGGTGGTGCCCCAATCCCGCAGCGTAATCAACCTCAGGAGACAGTCCTGGTGCTTGCTGGACTTTCTTGGGTGCCCTGATGCCTTCTTCACAACAATTGAACCTCTCTCCTTGAAGTTCCTGATGATCCGATAAATTGTTGATTTAGGTGCATCTTACTAGCAGCAATATCCTTGCCTGTGAAGCCCTTTCTGTGCAAAGCAATGATGACAGCCTATGTTTCCTTGACAAAGGAAGAACAATGATTTCAAGCACCAGCCTCATTTTAAAGCTTCCAGTCTCTCATTCTAACTCAATCTGCATGACAGAGTGATCTCCAGCCTTGTCCTCGTCAACACTCTCGCCTGTGTTAACGAGACAATCACTGACATGATGACAGATGGTCCTTTTGTGGCAGGGCTGAAATGCAGTGGAAATGCTTTTTTTGTTGTAGATTAGGTTCATTTTCATGGCAAAGAGGGACTTTGTAATTAATTGCCATTCATCTGATCACTCTTCATGACATTCCGGAGTATATGCAAATTTCCATCATCAACACTGAGGCAGCAGACCGCAAAAATTTGTATTTGTGACATTCTCAAACTTTTCCTCCCAGTGTGTGGCAGCAAGTACTTTGTGGTTGAGCAGGTAGTGCGACATGAAGCAGAACAGCAGAGAAAGATGTGTGTTGGAAATCTAAATCGTCAACTCTCCTGAACCTGCTGGGGAGTTGCAATGGGGAAGAGCCATCATTTCAAATTGGATATTGCAAAATGGAAAAGTATCATTTAAAACGAGCAGATTTCTTCTGACAACTTTTAAAGTGATCCTCTATTTAAAGTTACTGCAGCTATCTCCGATTAAATAACCCTATGCTGTCACCCTTGCCCAGTAGATGGCAGGGGTGAACAGAGACTGACACTGAACTCTATATTTAAATAACTAGATTTCATTTATGTGTGTATATTTGTGTTCATTTTCAGTATTCAGTGCATTGCATGTGGTTTTGTTTTCTTATTATAATACAGTATGTTTCCTTTATGCCTGACACCTCTTTTCCAGTTTGGCACTACTAGGTTAGGGTAGAGGTAGTTTAGCTTTGATTGATGATGTAGGTCAGCTGCATTAGATGAGTTAGTTAGGGCTCTCGATATAAGCAGGCCAAGCTGGAAAAGAGGTTGTTGGGCATTGTTAATCTGTCTGTGAGTTGCTGTCAGATTCTACCATGAGTTGAGACATTGTTACATCGTGAAAAGTGAGTCGCCTCTGTTCGCATTTGATGCTTGTCAGTGTATATGTTTATATATCTATTTCGCTCCCCTGTGCGTAACAGGGCTATTGTCTGAGAGTAGCTCAATGTTTCCGCTATGTACATTTTGCAGCGGCGGCCCAACGACTCTGCCCAGGCTTATATTTTGAAACAATAGTGAAGACGTCTGGGAAAATCTTTCATCACAGCAGATAGCATATATGGATTGAGGATTACCATAAAGAAGTCTATACCATTCCCTAGTTATTTGTTGTGCTGTGCTTTACATCAATGGATCTCATCCTTTTGGACTCGCGACCCACCAGACTCATCACAAGTGCATGCGACCCCCATAAGCGACATGAATACAACAATGTTAACAGAAAATTAAGCTTACCTGTATTGTGTTTCTATGAAAGAAGGCATTACAGGACACTTTAACTCCTTGAGTCCTTCAAAGAGTTCCTCTTTGTCTTATTTTGAATTCTATTTTTATTTTATTAAGTTCCCCATTAGTGGCGCATTTAATTGCAGCTAGTCTTCCTGGGGTCCTCTTTAAAATATTCACTATATAAAATTATACAAAGCAATAACAACACCATTACATACAAAAAATTACATACAAAAAATTACCAAGTACAGAACATGACACTTTCCAGCTTTCACAAGGTAATTTGCAGCAATTCCTGGGTTACTGTCCTCTTAAATTTATATCTATTCTGAATTCTGCGTGATGGGACAGAGAGTCGATTCCAAATCGATATTGCTCTATAAAGTGATGTATGTTGCAGAGAATTAGTCCTAGGAAGCTGAAGTTTTATGTCACCACCCAATGCCTGCCTAGTGGCATTAGGTGTCTACTTCCTACAAAAACAAGTTGCTCAGAAAGAAACTGTGGCTGTTTCATAAAAACTGCATTCCACAATAATAAAATGAATCGTAATTTAATTTTGTCGTCAACTGTACGCCAGGAAAGGCATTTATGCATCAGGACCACGTTAGTGTCAAGAGAGCAATGGAGGACAGTCCTCGCTACCCTGTTTTGTGCCACTTGAAGCTTACAAAGGTATTTTTGTGATGCAGACGACAATATAATTGGACAGTTTTCTAAATGGCACAAAACAAGAGACTGAACAACCTGTTTAGCAATGGATATAGGAATATACAACATACATTTTCTGGACATTGCAATACCATTCCCCATTTTAACTATCGTTCCATCAATATGAGCTGACCAAGATAAGTAAGAATCCAGGGTGACGCCCAGTAACCTGGCTTGCATCACCTGTTTTAGCTGTAGCCCATTGACTGACAAGTTCAGAGAGGGCTGGGTAGTTAGTTTTGATCTTTTCCAGAATATCATAGATGTTGATTTATCTACATTTAAAACTCATTTGTTATCTTTTACCCATTTGCTTATATTCTACAAATCATGATTTAAGAGATTTGAGACATCTTGAGGAATTTTTCCAGAACAGCACAGTGTGGAATCATCTGCATACATAACAATATTTGAATGTTTCACAATAAAAGGTAAATCATTTGTAAAGATCAAGTACAGCAAAGGCCCAAGGCAACTACCCTGGGGCACTCCACAATGTATTGTCCTAGTAGATAAATTTTGACCATTAAAGAACACCCGCTGCTTCCTATTGGATAGGTAACTCCCTATCCATGACAGAGACGAAGGTTTAAAACCATAACATTCTAGTTTTTGAAGCAGAATTTTATGATCGATCAGGTCCAATGCTACCCTGGAAATCCAGAGTTCTCGCGAGAGCAAAATTTGAATTTGCTCAGCAAGTTACTCTGGCACCGAGTAATTCTGTTCATTAACTATGCCCTTGTAGCCAAACTGCACCTATCACATCGGTGTATCTGATATAGGCGTGCCAGAGGTGTGTTAAACAGATGACGACACGACAGCGCTGCGACCTCGAAATCATTAGTAAACATTTTAAAATCGCAATGGATTAACACCAGTTGTTTAAAAAGACTTTGGCCACTACAATGAACGAGTTAGACTTGGCTATTTGTCTAAAAGAGTAACAGAAGACGGCGCTCGAATCGTTCCTTTTCTATAAAAGGACATTTTTGCTGTTTTGCGACCTGATACGGGAAGAGTTTTATCTACCAGTTAGCTCTGCCATAGGGGCTTAGCGAAAAATCACTGGTGATTGGTCGTAGTGTTATCCCAATTGCGTACCTTGAGATTTTCAAATGCATGCTTGGTGCCGCCCCTCCGGATTTGGGTCTGGATTTTTCCAGGCTAGTCCAATGCTGCACTGACACCCAACATTACTGCTCCTACTAATCTGTTTGTATCAATTTCTTCTAACCAGTTATCGGTCATACGAGTTAAAGCAGTACATTTGGAGTGACCTTTTCGATATGCATGAGGGTACTCGGTGATCAGCTAATTAGAAAAAAAGTATTCATAAACTTGCTCAAAAGCAATCTTTTCCATAACTTTGCTGAGTAAAGGTAAAAGACTAATTGGTCGGCTATTCTGTCCTGTAAAATTGGCTCTTTTATTTTTAAGCAATGGTATGATTTTTGCCTCCTTCCATTACTCTGGAAATATGCTCCGCAACAAACTTAAATTGACCAAATGAGCAATAGGAAGAGACAGCGCTTCAGCTGCCTCCCTGATAAACCTGGAGTCTAAATGGTCCATGCCTGATGCCTTTCCATCAGGAAGGGCTGCAAGAATTTTTTCAACAGAACCTCTGTCAACTTGACTGAACGAGAAAGTGGCAGAATGGTTCTTCTTACTCATTATCTTGCTTAATATTGCATCATAAGATGCTGAAATATTTGGACACATACCAGATCGAAATTTCTCTAACTTACTAATAAAATAATTGTTGAAATAATTTGCAATTCCCTCTGGATCTGTAGTGAAGACTCCATCATTTTCAACATATGAAACAGCTGAGTGCTTCCTCCTACCCATTATTTGATTTAAAGTGTTCCATAGTTTTTTACCATCATTTTTTGCTTAATTAATTTTTTCCTGGAAGTACTGTTTTTTCTTCTTTCTATTCATTTTGACTACTTTATTTCTAAGAATTTGGTATTGTTTTTGATCAAATAGTTCGCAAGAAGTATTAGCTTTTAGCATTATCTCTAGACTTCATTAAATTTTTTAGAATTTTATCCAACCAAGGGGCACTTTTATTTCTAACAGATCTTTTTCTGAGAGGAGCATGCTAATCAACTATTTTCATTAGTATGTCCCTAAACTTATTAAGGGCTAGGTCAGGGTCACGATCTTCACACACTTCTGACCAGTCCACACCTTGAATTTCGCCCACATACTGCTCTTGGTTAAAATATCTATAATTTATTTTATGAATTATTTTACAGCCACCTTTAGGCAATTTAGTTTTCCTTGTGACTCCTATGATGTTATGGTCACTACAACCAATGGGCACAGAGACTGCTTTGGAACATTGTTCAAAAACGTTTGTAAATATATGATCTATACATGTTGCAGATAACGCCAAGGTACTGATAACAACCCTAGTGGGTTGGATTATAATTTGTTTTAGGCCACATATTGTAGCTGTAGATTTAAGCTTCTTATACATTGGACAGTTTGGTGTCAACCAGTCAATGTTAAAATTACCCAAAATAAATATCTCTCTGTTTTGATTACAAACAGCATCAACCATTTCACATATGTCATCCAAATATTTAGCATTAGCACTGGGAGGTCTATATACACACCCAACTAAGATAGGCTTTATGTGAGGTATATGTGAGGTATATGAACTTGTACCCATAATGCTTCAATATTCTGCCATACGAAGTCGTTTCGAACATTAACTGGGATATTATCCTTAACATAGAATGCAACACCACCACCATATCTATTTCTATCCCTCCTAAATAATCTATAGCCATCTATAGATGTTTCTATAATGGTAGAAGTATTACAAAATTATTCCAATATAACGATCTCTTAAAATGTGTGTGTGTTGATCAGCTGTTCGCTGCAACAACAAAAAAGGGACACGCGACACACCCTTGTCCAGTATGATTCCATTCCTCAATCTGCTAAGTTAGTATACTACAGTTTGCTAACACAGGACACGTGCCTGGTTCTAAAAGTTGGTCGAACTAATCTGTCATAACCATTTCGCTATGGCTTTTCATTCAGTATTCATTACTTTTTACCGGCAATTAAGTTTCAGTTCTGTAGCGCCGACAACTTTGACAGACAGGACAAGCAACCAATCAGGGGAATATCTGGATGAGCACTGTTTTCCAACAGCGTTATATTAAACTTATTTGATATATCTACAGAATATCAACAGTTATTTTTTTCATCTAGAATTAAAGTTTACATGTTGATGGATAGCTACATTTCTGAAAAACAATCAATTTCCACGTGGAATTAATAGCTAGTTAGTGTATTCTGAACGTATAGCCCTAACATTTGTGTAAAGCCTGATTTATACTACTGCGTAGAAGTTAATGCGTAACCTGCGGCGCAGGCTCACGCGTAGCTTTCATTGTCACAAGCATTTATACTTGTGCGTGGATGTTTGCATTGCGCTGCAATTACACCGCCGAACCACTAGCTGGCGCTGGTGTTTCTATGCCACATTGTGTCGAGTTTTTACTTCTTTCGGTTATATGGCAGCTGGCAACTAATTTGAATGGTGCATTACTGCCACCAGCTGGACTGGGGTGTGGTGTACTGTTTTGATTTGAGTTGTTTCGTGAGAAGGACAACAATGGATGAATTTCGAATCTAAGGTAAATATAAGTTCGTTTTTACCTCTGTTTATGTAGGCTACTAAGCTAGCTAGCTAACAATTCCATCAGGTTGTCCATATACATGTCGTAATGGTACGTCTGACTCTGTGCAAACAAAATGTAACAAACGAAAATGTTGTTTTGTAATGCTGTATTCATTCACTAATTTGATATATTTTTATTATTTAGAGCTGCTGTAGCATAGGAATTTCCACAGTGTTGTGTTAATAATCAGGGTTCAAAATTAACATCATTTACCAGCCAAATGGTAAAATATGCAGCTGGCCGGTAGATTATCTTCACTCACCAGCCAAAAAAAACAATAGTAATCTATTGAGTGGCTGGTGTCGTTGTCTTTGTGCTTGTACAGTACAGCACTGTGAAATACATATACTTTTGCCCCTTGACGCCTTTGGACCCACTGACTTGCACAGCATTATATTTTCAGTATGTTATTTATCTACTGTTATTTTGCACAATAACCGTTTGCACAGTTGTACTCAAGTGTTAATTTATTACATTGTATTTGTCTGAAACTTTACATATGAATTTGATCTACCTCTAAAACGCACTAATTGTATATTTGCTTACAATTTTCTCATGTGATTTTGACTGTAACTCAGTCTGAACTTGCACCATTTTGTGGTTTATTATGCTGTTTAGAAAATATACTGTTTATAAAAACAATATAAATGTAAGAGTAAAACCTAATCGATCTGTCTTAACAGGACCAAGTTTGATGCAACCTTAAGTCAGGTTGGTTTAATTCCTGTCCAGACAACCACTTGGCGTACACAGCACTTAATACAGAAATGTTCCCTACATTATATATAACCTCTCCTGCACAGCCATTGTATACCCAACCACCACCTGTGCCTGTTGTGTGTAGCTTCCCAGCTTCAATGGTAGCAGAGACCTGTGTCCCGGGTGGAGTCCAAACAGAAGAGGAACCAGAATGACTGGCTGGTTAAGCACTAGGCCACCTTGTAGACACCAGACCGATACCCTAATCACTAGGCCACCTTACACCAGTAAGATACCCTGATCACTAGGCCACCTTAGACACCAGTCAGATACCCTAATCACTAGGTCACCTTACAGACACCAGTCAGATACCCTGATCACTAGGCCACCTTACAGACACCAGTCCGAAACCCTGATCACTAGGCCACCTCACAAACACCAGTCAGATACTGGTGAAAATATACTATGTTTTTAAAACTATATAAATGTAAAAGTAAAACCTAATCGATCTGTCACAGCAGGGCCAAGTATGATGCCTGGAATCTCTAACTCAAGTCAGGTTTGTTTAAATGCTGTCCAGACAGCCACTTGGTGTACACAGCACTTAATACAGCAATGTTCCCTACATTA
>JACXGM010004396.1:0-38200 GCA_016801145.1 Umbra pygmaea | reverse complement strand
TTAAAAGTCCTCGTCTGTACTCCTACCAATTTTGGACTTAGGACCTCTTTTAAGAGTTAAGATGCTTTCTGAATTACTTTTTTCTTTACTAGGATTTTTTTTAATTTTAAGAGTAAACGCCCACATTTCTAAGAATTTTCTTAGAATTTTCTCACTAGGAGCTACTCTTTGCATTAAGATTCTTTATGAATACGGGCCCTGATCTTTATTTTGTCCCCTTTTATTCTCCAACTCAATTCAAAGATTGATTAGATTAAAAACTAACAGTTTATAGTTTCGAAAATGTTGCATTAACATCACTGTGCAAATTAAACCATCTTAAAATCAAAACATGTTTACTTACCCACAATTATCTAGAAACATTCAAAAATGCAGTTCTTGTATCTTCACATTTTGAGTCAATGTGACTGTATTTTATAAGTGAAGTGAACACATTTTTCCTTTCTGACTGAACTTGTTTTATATGTTTAGACTTTATGAGTAAGTCAACTCAATTATTTGTTCACTAAATTTCAGCCAATTTATAGAACAGTGTGTTGGATTATGTGAGAATTGCATGAAAACGTAATATTTCCTAAAAAAAGGAAAACTTTAAAAATATAGTAAACCCAGTGTTTTCAAGTTGTCTTTTTTACAGTGCCGGCGCCCGATCTGCACACAAGGAGTCACTAGAGAGCAAAGTGGCAGGATAGATAATCTAATTAATCTATCCCAAATGCCGGGCAGCCCTATGCCAATTTGCGCTACCTCGTGCAGGAGGTCCGGGGAAAGTCGTAGAACCCATAGTCAGGCTCGAACCACTGACTATCATGATGTAGACTGTCCTGCAGTGCAGCGACTTAGCCCAATATGCCACGCGGACCACCATGCTAACCAGCTTCTTGCCTCCAGTTCATTTTTCGGGATAATGAAGTTTTCCATACACATCGGTCTATTTGATACTTTGGTGATCTAACAAATGTACAAGTAGGAATAATCTTCTTGGCTGGAGATTGTTGAAAGCAAAACACTGAGCCCGGTCCTGTCCCGCTCTTTATAACAAAAACCTTCTGTCTCTGTTGCCATTGCTGGGCAGTTTCCACAAACACCACCAATGTCAGTTCACCCTGGGTTCGACAATAGCTTCACCGGTGGCCACTTCCAAAGCAAAAGCTTGATACACCTGAAAAAGTTCCTGCTTTTTCCGTATTTCTTTCTCACTCTATTCTAGCTCAAACGTATGGTTGGATATGACCATTTAATAGGCTAACACTTGATCAAAGTTGAAATCGTCACTTGCTGCACTAGCCATTGCAGGATAAAAAATCCTTTCTAACTCTTCTAATATAGCTATGTATTTAACGGAAGAAGGCAATCTGTAGTATTTTCAAACTCACTATGGAAGTTTTATTCTATAATCAATTCAATTCAGGAGTGGGACAAATAAAGATTAGGAAGTCAACCGAATGCCTCCCCTGAATCTAGCTGTAGTTTTCAGAAATCACAAAACACAACACTCTTGAGAAGGTGTTTTTAGTGTCTGTCATATCGGAAAAGTGAAAATGTAATTATCATTGATAACCTTACAGTGAGAGACAAGGACCTGTTTTCTGAAGATTTTGCATTAGCCAGCACAATGAGATTAAAGACATCGTTGCTGAAGGAACCAAAACATATCCTTTGAAATTGTGTAAATAATGGAAAGCTACAACATGCTTTGCTTTGACTTGATAATCTTTTCTGCAACAAGAAACTAGTTTCTTATATATATTTTTTCTCCACTCACAATTGGTCAAATTCCACATGACCTTGCCTTGTCAGCAACTCCTTTACAGGTGCAGAATGGTTAAGGGAGCTCACATTATTCTGCTGTTGATCTCTTCTATTGCTAACCTAAAGTTGCATTAAAACATTTTATCCCAGTAGGGAGTTTGGTAAAAAGCATTGGGTAGTAGAATACAACCACTCTCAAATTCATTGAAATGGATTCTTATGTTACATGTGTATATACACTGCGTTCCAAATTATTATGCAAATTGGAATTAAGTGTCATAAACATCTCCGGGCTCTTTGGATCACTGAAATCAATCTCAGACACCTGTGATAATTAGTTTGCCAGGTGAGCCCAATTAAAGGAAAACTACTTAAGAAGGATGTTCCACATTATTAAGCAGGCCACAGGTTTCATAAATATGGGAAAGGAAAAGGATCTCTCTGCTGCGGAAAAGTGTCAAATAATGCAATGCCTTGGACAAGGTATGAAAACATTAGATATTTCACGAAAACATAAGTGTGATCATCATACTGTGAAGAGATTTGTGACACAGAGCACAGACGGGTTTGTGCAGATAAAGGCTTAATGAGGAAGGTTACTGCCAGACAAAATCTTTGGATTAAGAGAGCAGTTGCTAAAACACCATTACAAAGCAGCAAACAGGTATTCGAAGCTGCTTGTGCCTCTTGATGGCCACCATGTCCCAATAAGGCTCCAACGTCAGCAAGGAGGTGGCAGAGTCATGTTTTGGGCCGGAATCATGGGGAGAGAGCTGGTAGGCCCCTTCAGTCTCTGACTGACCACATTCTTCCATGGTACAAAAAGAAGAACCGTGCATTCCGTAGCAAAATCATCTTAATGCATGACAATGCACCACCTCATGCTGCAAAGAATACCTCTGTGGCATTGGCTGCTATGGGCATAAAAGGAGAGAAACTCATGGGGTCCTATTTAAATGATCTAAGCGCATGGCGTAAAGCGCATGGCGCAAGTGTGCTTTGGGCATGTCCAAATCCACTTTTGCTAGTTTGAGAGCGGATAAAAGGGTCCATGCGCCAGGCGCACAGTCTAAAAAGGTTGTAGTAAGTGTCTTCATTAATTCATAGGTGTGTTTTGGGCGTAACTTGCAGTAAACCAATCAGAGATTCATCTCCTTTTAAGAGCCAGGCACGTTTGTACCTTTCGAGCATTACTATTATGATGCTGGATTTGCACCGAAATATTTTTATTTGTAATCTTTTGCATAATCGCTAGCTGGTACGCTTTCCTGTGTGTGTGCAACAAGCATAGTGTACTGCACTCGCTGTGTATACACCTAGGTGCATTTGACTAATTTGATGTTAAATTAACAATGACATGTTGCGCCATTGACTTTAGACCAGGTATTTGTTGGTCTTAAACTAGCAAAGACAATTGCGTTTGGGCTTTGCGCTGCATTGCGCCGGGTGCAAGATAGGGCGCATGGTGTGGTCCCCATCCTCCCCTGACCTCAACCCTATTGAGAACCTTTGGAGCATCCTCAAGCAAAAGATGTATGAGGGTGGGAGGCATTTCGCATCAAAACTGCAGCTTTGAGTGGCGATTCTGACATCCTGCAAATATATTCAAGCAGAAACTCTCCATAAACTCACAAGTTCAATCGATGCAAGTATTGTGATAGAGATATCAAAGAAGGGGTCCTATGTTAACATGTAACTTGCCCTGTTAAGATGTGTTTTGATTGAAATAGCATTCGATTTTTGTAAATATGACCTCCTAATGCTGCAAATTCAACAAATGACAATTTTCAGTTCTTTACAACCTATAAAATGTTTTCAAACTCTGTTTTGCATAATAATTTGGAACAGTGCAAAAAATACTGTTTTCTTTGGATTCAATGAAATTTGACTTACACCCTAATGGTTGGTGACTTGAAAATTATACTGACTGTCATTTGCATCGACTATTTAGGAAAATCAGTGTAATATATAATTTGCATAATAATTTGGAATGCAGTGTGTGTGTGTATGTATATGTATATGTATATATATATATATATATATATATATATATATATATATATATATATATATATATATATATATATATATAAATTGTTTTTTTTCTGCAATTATTAATCTCTAATTACCCTTTGACCTTGTCTTTTCGGCAACTCCTCAGCAGGTGTGGGATGGTTGAAGGTCAGTCACAAGCTTCCTCCAGGCACGTGTCGCCAAGCCGTTTTGATTCTTATCACACTGATCATTTAATATGAAAGCATTTAGTTGATTCACATTCAAGAGGCTACACATTTATCCACTCTACAACCATGATTGAATTCACAGGTGCCCACAAGTAGTCGCTAGAGAGCAACATGACAAGGTAACCCAGACTATCCACCTCTCCACCCCTGGCAGCACTGTACCAATTTGTGCCTCCCAATGCCAGACTCTTGGGCATTGTTGGAATGCTGTGACTGGGATTAGAACTTGGGCCACCTTGGTGAAGTTGTGCTGCAAGTCAGACATAAAACTTTAAACATGTTTAAAAATGGGAATTATGGAAAAAACCTATAATTTGTCTATGTTCCGAAACCGCTTGAGGTAATTATTTGACGGTTTCCCTCATCATTCAGCTCTCTCACTCAGGGACAGCAGGGTTGAGCAAGCGCGAGTGCTACGTCTGTAGGTTATATGGCTCTGTGCAGATGAATACGCTTGATACAACTTTGAGATATAATCATAATTTGCGTAAAACACAAAATTGTGAAACCCAACTGCTTTTGGTACATAAAATATACACTGATCAGCCATAACATTATGACATTCCTTATGTTGTGTAGGTCCCCCTTTTGCCGCCAAAACAGCAGCCCCATACGCAACAAACTGTGATGCACTGTGTGTTCTGACATCTTTCCATCAGAACCAGCATTCACTTTTTCAGCAATTTGAGCTACAATAGATCGTCTGTTGGATCTGACCACACCTTCACTTCCCAAGTGCATCAATGAGCCTTGGCCGCCCATGACCCGGTCGCTAGTTCACCGCTTTTCCTTCTTTGCACCACTTTTGGGACTGAACACTGAAGAATGGGAACACCCCACAAGAGCTGCAGTTTTGGAGATTTCAAGTGATTTAGGAACATAGACAAATTATAGAACATCGTCCTTGTTCTCCTTTAGGGTTGTATAATTTGTTTTCCACATCATTTCTGTATAAACCTTTAAGTTGTTTTCAATAATTTTTTTCAATAATGTGTTTTGATGGATAATTGGAGTAGAACTATGCTTATGAGATTATATTCTTTAAGAATTAATGAGTCCTAAAGAGGCTGATTGTCTCATTATGCTATTTGTATAGATTATACAAATGTGAACTGCATTCATGAACCCAGGACCCTGACAATATATGGTATCAGAATGAGTGATGAATTACGAACAAAGCTGATTAAATTGAGTATGAGTGAATATTTTGCACCAACCGCTGTCTGGTCCATATCACTGTCTTCCTTAACACCTGTACACATAAAGAGCTTGTGAGCTGCGTGGGCTGGACTACTTCCGACGAGCTGTACTCCTGCAGTGAGGACCACCAGATCCTAAGATGGAACCTGCAGACCAGTGAAACCAGTCTGGCAGTGAAGCTACCGGAGGACCTCTTCCCCATCGACCTGCACTGGCTTCCCAAGACTGTAGCAGGAAAGAAGCAGGCCCAGGCAGAAATCTTTGTGCTTACCAGCACTGACGGCAAGTCGCAAAATCCCATGAGATTAATAATAGCATTTCTCATAACAGTCATACATTTTAATGAAACGCTTGTCATTATTCAAATGCTATTGCTATTTTATGTAGTCTCCAACATAGATTTTCTTTTCAATAATAGTTTCTCACATTATTAAACAATACAAATATTCATATTGAATATTTTACCTCAACATGGAGGTGCTCAAAGTCCACCAGTCCAACCCCTAAATAGCATTAACCTTATACCCTATCAGTGCAGTTGGAATCATTAATATATGAGAGATATATTGCCTTTTGGTGTGGAACGTTATAAACCTTTCAAATTAATAAAGTAAATTAGTAAAGACAACTGTAAATTATTTTATACCCTCATTAAAGACATCATTATCTTGCTTATTGCTTACCTGTTACTAAATAAATTGATGTGGTGACAGCTGATGGGTATTTTTCAATACTCATATAAATGAGCGTGGACAATAAACTAAGTATTATATTGGAGGCATTCATATTTCTTAGCTACTCTGACGTCATCCTAGCTGAGGAAAAAGTAAATCTGGATGAAGGATGAATTATTGCGATTAACAAACAGATTATTACTATTGGATAATCAGTATGGTATTATTTAACCTGCCTTAATGCAAATGTGAATTTAAAATAAATTGTACCCTTCACTGTGAAGCTTTTTGAGGTTGGTGTTAGAGGTCTATCCCAAAGTACAGAAATGGTCTGTGTGAAACATTTTTGGGTGACCTCCTGTGCTTTTGTGTCTATATCAGCTGTAAACACATAAAGTGGAGATGTACGCCGATGGCAAGCGGCATGTGGTAACAATGTTAATGGCAGTGTAGGGTTGCAAAAACTAAGCCACGAACTGAAGCAGCAATTTTCCCTAGCAGACCATATAGTCATGAAAGTTTTTTCTCAAGATTCACATTTCTATACCTTTCTGGTACTGAAATATGACTATTGTCATCATTTAAATGTAGTTACTTTTTACACAATTGACTTATTAGTTGGTATGCTACTGTAGTCCTATATACTACCACACAGCAACCAAATAATTGATTGGCGTAATATTCCACTGCAGCTTGTAATGGCACACTCTTTTGGTTTCTTTTTTTAATGTCAGTGAAACTTCACATGGCTGTGAAATGGTTAAATTGATACCACAGATATATAGCTTTGGTGGGTGGGGAAAGTCTAGTAACTTTTGTGGCTTTCTGCAACCTCATTTGATGCGTGGGCCTCTCAGTCTGAGGCGATATGTTAGGCTTGGGATTGGTTCGAAGTACCGACAGACACAGAGCACATGTTGTGAACAGTTTGAATGTGGTGTTTAACATTCATGTCTTTAATAGAATTGACATTTAAAAAAAAGACTATTTCGATTTTAAGAGTCTCTAAATACAGCAGCCATGGACATATATACTACCTGTTTTTCTAGGTTGGCAACATTCACTTGTGTTAGGACATCCAAATATAGTAACGGGAGAGAGCAGTAGCATGCTTATTTGCAGTTGTAGGCAACCAGAAATTGCATAGAACATTCAGATTTTTTTAATATGCACCGCCACAAAGTATATGGTAAGCTAGTGTCTTTGATAATTGTCTCTATGCCTGATTGCTTCCCATTACTAGAGATAGGGAGCTACAGAAAAAGTTCTTTGTTGTTTCGGGCTGTGGACTACATACGTGTTACTCACTTAGACCTTTAAGCCTGTTTCCTTGGAAGGCATCCCTTTTTATGTTATCAGAACATTTGCTGACCAACTAGTGAAATATATTTCAAGCTTTCCGTTTTCTAGTTGTTAGTTCCCACCTTGCTTGATGATATTCACTATGGATTAAAACATGCCAAGATGGTCTTGATAATTAACTACTGACCAGTAGCACTATTTTAGTCAAACATAAGGTTCTATGAGAGGCTGGTCAAAGACTACATAACTTCCAATATAACTGCCTCATGTGACCCACTGCAATTTGCATATTGCCTCAACCTAGTCACAGATGGCTGCAGTTCCACCCTTTTTTGAGCTCAGTGCCCCCTTAGTCGTGAAAAACTATGTACTCCTTGGCTGTTTCTCTGGTTGTGTTCAAATTAAAATCAAATTTTAAACCAAAGCAAAACATTTGATAAATAAGGACAGAGTGAATAAATAACTGATCAACAATTCATTATGTATTTTATTGAATTTTATTGAAAGTTATGCAATACCCAATCCCTTGTGTTAAAAAGTAATCACCCTGTTAGATTCAGTAGTGGGTTACACCAATTTAAGCAGCATTGTTTGCAACCATATGCTTCCTGTAGCTATTAATTGTTCTTTTACAATGCTGTGGAGAAATTCTGGCCTAAGCTTATAAATGGCATTTTTGGGTTTTGGGCATGAGCTGCCCGTTTAAGGCAGCCTGACTTAGCTGTACTTAAACTTATACGCTGACAGATGCCTTGGCAATCTCTGATAGAATGAATTCCTACTATGGTGACAAGTTCTCCAGATCCTGACGCAGTAAAGCATACCTCCACCACAACACTAACACCTCTGTGCTTGGTCGATGTTAGGGTGTTGTTAATGTGAAATTAACTGATTGGTTGTTGATAGACAGGGCCCATGTTGGCAAAAATGTTTCACATTTTTGACTCTCCATATAAAATTGTTCCAGAACTATTTTGGACTGATGATAATTGAATTCTTGTAAGTGTGTCAATGTTTCCACCTTGCTACTCTGCCATGAATGCAATTTTATCCCAGTGTTCTTCTGAAGGTAGGGTCCTTGACATTGGTCTTAGCTGGGGTGAAAGAGCCCTGCAGATCCATGGGTGATGTTCTAGAGTTTTTGTGACATCCTGATTGATTGGTTCACGTCAGACCCAAACGTACTCTATTTGGACAATATGGCTCTGAGGCCCAGAGCCTTACAAATAACTTGTACTTCTTTCCAATACTGATGGGCATCAACAAAGGTGTTCTGGAGTTTCTTTTGATTATGGTATGATGTGCCAGTGGAACCTGGGAACCTGAAAACTCATGACAAGAGCCAACATTAGCTTGATGCTGGGCAGGGTCCAAGTCAGGTCAATAGGTTTGCCGAGGTATTCCAACACCTGAATTCCTGAATTGATCAAAACATTACAGAAAAACACCATTCAGTGTTTTATGCAAAAGTCTGGGCTCACCTAGATATGTATTTCTTTAACAATGACTCTTTCTTACATCCAGGTGACCTTATATCTTCATGGTGCAAAGTGAAATATGCTAACCTTTTGCAGCATTTAATAATACAGGATGATTCATTATAGATTCAAAATAATAATCAAAATCAACATGACACATGCAAAGATATGGGCACCCTTTTGGACTGTTCTTTATCTCTTCGTAAAAAGATCATGACAGGCCTGGAAAGGTTAATTCACTCATGATACCTTCAAATCTGTGATTGTTGTAATGGCTGGTTTCAACAGCTAGAGTGCATCGGGAAAGTATTCACAGCGCTTCACTTTTTCCACATTTTGTTAAGTTACACCCTTACTCACAAATGGATTCAATTAATTATTTCCCTCAAAATTCTACAAACAATGCCCCATAATGACAATGTGAAAAAAGTGTGTTTGAAATCTCTAGCAAATGTATTAAAAATGACAAAAGCACATGCATGTAAATATTCACAGCCTTTGCCTTGACACTCAAAATTGAGCTCAGGTACATCCTGTTTCCACTTATCATCCTTGAGATGTTTCCACAATGGAATTGGAGTCAACCTGTGGTAAATTCAGTTGATTGGACATGATTTGGAAAGGCACACACCTGTCTACATGGTCCCACAGGTAACAGTGCATGTCAGAGAACAAACCAAGCCATTAAGTCCAAGGCCCAGTTGTTCAAAAGTGTTACCTGGATCAGAATGATCTGGATTTGGAAATCCCATGATGGTTTTTCGAAGCAACATTGGATTGGATCACCCTGATTCAGATGCAAACTTTTCAAGATGACCAAATCCGGAATACCAGTGCTCTAAATTGGACTATATATCACAATATAGGCTACTAACTATATAAAGAACAGGTAGAATAGCCAGTGTGGAGTCACTTTATGTCACTTATGGGGTCACTTTTGTTTGAATAGGCCAGTGGTTCCCAACCCTCTCCTTGGGGCACCCCAGACAGATAGATTTCACCCTGAAATGACACAACTGGTTCAAATAGTCAACTATACATTAAGCCTTTGACTTATTAAATCAGGTGTGCCATTTCATGGTTAAAACAAAAACATGGCCTGTCTGGGGCGCCCCGGGGAGAGGGTTGGGAACCACTGGAATAAACAGCTAACAATACAAACATTTCCGTTTTTCCATTTCTACAGTCAGACCCCTCATCTGACCCAAAACAAATCGATTAAAACAAACAAATATACATTATTCACAAATATATTTTGAACATAAACATTTTATATTGTGTTTTATATCATAAAAAGGCTAAATGTCCGTAGAACTTTCTTCATCATTTGTGGAGATCAGCTTTTTGAAGGCTTGCTTTTAGGAGGTGGACCTCAAGTCTTGCTTTGGTTTGCTGCAGTTGGGTGTGAGTGATTTGTTCCTCTGCCAGACAAATCTGTATCTCAATTTTACTTGCTCCATGGTCATCTGGCCAGACCCCATAGCATTCACATTCTGGATGATTTCAATCCAAATGTCTTTTTTGTTTTTGTTAGTCAGTTCTCGACTCTTAGCAGAATGAAAACTTCCTAATATGGAGGCATAATGGTGCCTAACACCCTCCATATTTGAGTGGGTTTCTGCAACAGCGAAATTAGCTCCTTTTGAGTCCATGGTTCCACCCGTTTGGTGTAGTTAACATAGAATTTAAAGGCCTTGGGCATGATTGATTTAATTGAACACAAGCCAAAGCACATCAGCTCATTGATGTTTAACGGGTATTTGTTTGAAAATAACAATTACACAGCTATCTTATTTAGCCTTTCTCAGAGGACGTACAGAGAGGCACTGACATGGCAGATATCGCCACCACTATTTTGGTAGAAGAGAATACCGTCAAAGGGTGTACGGTAAGCGCACAAAACCACTGGAGCAATACACCACTGAGGAGCTTTATGCTTGGTATTGCTTTGGGAATGCTGATATTAACTACATTGCCGACCTTGTCAGGCCAAATCTTAAACGCAGAACCCAACGGAGTCATGCTCTGTTAGTGGAAGAACAGTGCCTCATTGCTCTGTGACTCTATGCATCTGGGACTTTCTGCCAAGTTGTTGGTGACAATATAGAAGGAGACATCAACTGTGAGTAATTTGGTGAAAGTTGTCAATTGCATTGGCCAGCCTGTTCAATCAATTTGTTTCATTTCCAAAGGATGACGAGATTGCCCAGACCAAGTGCAAGTTTTTTATTTTAGGAAATATGCCCAATAGTATTGGGGTTTGTGACTGCAGTCATGTACAAGCACCTCAATAGAGAGAGAGTGGGAGTACATGAACCGAAAGGGGAGACAGTATCAACATTCAATTAGTGGGCAACACTAACCTCTTCATCACAAACTGCACTGTAAAGTGGCCTGGATCTCTCCTCAATGCCCGTATCCTGAGGGAGAACATTCTATACAGAGAGCTTCAAACCAACCGACCGGATGGCATAAGATTAGGAGACACTGCATGTCCACTCCTACAATGGTTGATGACCCCCTTTTCTTGCAGCAAACACACCTGAGCTAGCACGCTTCAACCCTGCTCATAGCAAAGCAAGATGTGCAATTGAGCGTTTAAATGGAGTCCTGAAGAGGCACTTTGCATGTCCTAACTACTTGTGAGTGGAAACACAGGGAATGTGCAACATAATACTTGCCTGTATTGTCCTGAACATCATTGCTACCAGGGGCAATGTCCCTCTCCTTGATGACATTTATGATACATACGCACCTGTTGGAAGACCCACAATTTTAAAGTTATATTACATTTTGTTCCTAAAATCTACCCTGAATCCACCCTTCTGTTGGGATCAGGATAATCCAGTTTTTTTTGGATCAGGGTTATCACAATCCTACTAAATAGTTTTGAACAACACATACTGATGGTTTGATCCACATCAAACCAATACTGGATTAGGTGATCTAATCTGATTTCAGAATCCTTTTTTCTTTGAACAACCCATTTTCAAGATTTGATCTAATCCAATAGCAGAAATCCAATCAGATTATTTCTGAACAACTGGGCTCAAGGAATTGTCTGTAGACCTCAGAGACAGGATTGTATCAAGGCACATATCTGGGGAAGGGTACAGAAAAGTATCTGCAGCATTTAAGGTCCCAATGAGCACAGTGGCCTCCATCATCCGTAAATGGAAGAAGTTTGGACCCACCAGGACTCTTCCTAAAGCTGGCCACCTGGCCAAACTGAGCAATCGGGGGGAGAAGGGCCTTAGTCAGGGAGGTGACCAAAAACCCGATGGTCACTCTGACAGAGCTCCAGCGTTTCTCTGTGGAGAGAGGAGAAACTCCCAGAAGAACAACCATCTTTGCAGCACTCCACCAATCAGGCCTGTATGGTAGAGTGGCCAGACGGAATCCACTCCTCAGTAAAAGGTACATGAGAGCCCACCTGGAGTTTGCCAAAAGGCACCTGAAGGTATCTCAGACCATGAGAAACAAAATTCTTTGGTCTGATGAAACAAAGATTGAACTTTATGGCCTGAATGGCCAGCGTCATGTCTGGAGGAAACCAGGCACCGCTCATCACCTGGCCATTACTATCCCTACAGTGAAGCATGGTGGTGGCAGCATCATGCTATGGGCATGTTTTTCAGCGGCAGGAATTTAGAGACTAGTCAGGATCGAGGGAAAGATGTATGCAGCAATGTACAGAGACATCCTTGCTGAAAACATGCTCCAGAGTGCTCTGAACCTCAGACTGGGTTGAAGGCTAATCTTCCAACAGGACAACGACTCTTAAGCACACAGCCAAGATAACAACGGAGTGGCTACAAGATAACTCTGTGAATGTCCTTGAGTGGCCCAGCCAGAGCCCAGATTTGAACTCAATTGAACATCTCTGGAGAGATTGGAAAATGTGCACCAACGCTCCCCATCCAACCTGATGGAGCTTGAGAGGTCCTGCAAGGAAGAATGGGAGAAATAGGTGTGTCAAGCTTGTAGCATCATACTCAAAAAGACTTGAGGCTGTAATTGCTGTCAAAGGTGCTTCAACAAAGTATTGAGCAGAGGCTGTGAATACTTATGTACATGTGCTTTTTTGTTTTTTATGTTTAATAATTTTGCTAAGATTTCAAACACACTTCTTTCACATTGCCATTATGGTGTATTGTTTGAATTTTAGAATTTGGAGGGAAATAATTAATTTAATCCATTTCGATATAAGGGTATAACATAACAAAATGTGGAAAATTTAAATGCTGTGAATACTTTCCAGGTGCACTGTATAGGCTCCTAAATATATCTCTGAGGACTTAACATGATGACTTTCACTAAAAAGGAGAAGACTATAAAGATTATCTTAATGCTTCCATATGCGAATTTCAAATGTCAGAAACATTGTCAAGAAATTCAAGATAAATGGAACAGTTCAAGGCAAGACCTGGAAAACCAAGAAAATATCACACGGACTCCAGAGCACGCATGTCACCTGGTTACAGGGGTTGCCCTTCTTATCTGTTTCCCTCTCCATTCCTGCCTCCTTAGCCTCTGCCTTCTACTGTCATGTCAATACAAATACAAAAGAAAATACCCCCCCTGCAAAAACAAATAAAAAATAAAGAAATACTTTTGGTACCTAAAACGGGACCATGTACAAAATGTGCTGTAAAACATTTGAATTTTAGTACACTTATATTAAAGCTGGTATTATTAATATATAATAGTCATTGTATAATTTAAAATCCAAAGTGTTTGAATAGTGAGCCAAAAAAGCAAAATAAAAAATTGTACACTTTATGTTTACTTTATGTGAACATTTGAACTTTATTTAAATTTATTTATATATTGTTATATTATTTTATATATTTGTCATTCAGATTTTATTGAAAAATATAAAAAAAATGGGGGGGTGGTTCACCCTGGACGAGTCAAGGTAATTGTGTCTAATTCAACATCTACCTCGGGCAGTGCTCTACCAATTTGCGCTTCCCCTACCAGACCACCTGGGCATCGCCGTGATTCAAACCCTGGCCACCGTAATGCAGTTGTGTTGCGACTAAGAGCAATGTGCCATGCGGGAGGCCCTTATATATTCTTTGAACAACCTTACTATTTGAAAATGTTTTATTTGCGCTTGTCTGGACTTCTTGTTGCACATCGTTTACTTTAATTGACAACATCTGCTAAAATATGTATGTGACCAATAAATATGTGAACATGGACATTTGTGTAAAACATCTTTAAGATGTAGCTAACAATTTAAGACAGGAGAGCAAAAAAGCTTAGGACCATTTGGTCTGGAAATATTTGGACACTGAATCATTTTTCATAATGTTGGCTCTATACGCCACCATAATGCAGCTGAAATGAAACAACCGATATGCAATTGAAGTGCAGACTTTCAGCTTTAATTCATAGTGTTGAACAAAATAATTGTATTTAGCATTTAGAAATTGCAACCATTTTCATAAACAGTCCCATTATTTCATGGGCTCAAATGCCATTGGACAAATTAACACAATCATAAGTTAAATGTTAATTTTTAATACTTTGTTGCGAATCCTTTGCAGACAATGACTGCTTGAAATCTGTAACGCATGACATCACCAAACTTTTCGACATCACCAAACAGCGCTGCCCTCAAGTTTTGTTTGTTCATGGGTCTTTCTGCCTGAAGTTTTGTCTTCAGCAAGTGAAATGCATGCTCAATCGTGTTGAGATCAGGTGATTGACCCGGCCACTGCAGAATATTCCACTTTTTTGCTTTAAAAAACTCCTAATTTGTTTGCGCAGTTGTTTTGCCATCACACTGCCTCCACCATATTTGACAGATAAAGTGGTCTGCTTCGGATCATGAGCAGTTCCAAGCCTTCTCCATACTTTTTGTTCCCATCCTTCTGGTACAGATATATCTTATGGTAGTTTCATCTGTCCAAAGAATCCTGTTCCAGATCTGGGCTGGCTTTTGTAGATGTTGTCTGCTGAAGTCTAATCTGGCCTTTCTATTCTTGAGGCTTTTGAATGGTTTGCACCTTGTGGTGAACCCTTTGTATTTGCTCTTGTGACGTCTTCTCGTTATAATAGACTTGGATAATAATATGCCTACCTCCTGGAGAGTGTTCTTCACTCGGCTGGATGTTGTGAAGTGTTTTTTTTTTCCTACCATTATCCACCACTGTTGTCATCTGTGGACGTCCAGGCCGTTTTCTAAACCTTTTTGCAGAGCTCACCAGTGCGTTCTTTTACTAGAATGTTCCATACTGTTAATTTGGCCACTCCTAATGTTCATGCTGTCTGTATGGATTTTTTTATTGCAGCCTAAGGATGGCCTGTTTCACTTGCATTGAGAGCTCCTTTGACCGCATGATGTGGGTTCACAGCAACAGCTTCCAAATGCGAATGGCACACCTGGAATCAACAAAATTACTTTTGGTCCCTTGAAAGTGGTGATACATATTAAAGAGCTGTAATTCCTTAACCTTTTTTTTCTCCAATTTGGATGTGAATTCCCTCAAATTAAAGCTGAGAGACTGTATTTAACTGTAACTTGAATATATTTGGGTAAACAGCCAAAATAACAAAACTTGTCAGTGTCATTGTGCAATTATTTCTGTACATTACTGTATATAATGTGTATATGGGATCCTCAGTTCATGACCTCCAACTCTATGTATTCTTTTCATTTTTATTGTTTGTGGGTATGTGTCAATATTCTTTGTCATTGTAACTTTTCTCACTTCATGATCTATGCATGTTGATATTCCATCTGTTGCCTAAAGAAGTTACATTTATTACTTATTCCTTTATATCTTATGAACCGTACCTGTGTTTTTTTTAACCTTTTTATTATTTTCTCCTTCTGTAGGTAAGTTTCACCTAGCGTCTAAGATGGGCCGCATTGAAAAGAGTGTGGAGGCCCACAAAGGAGCTGTATTAGCTGGGAGATGGAACTATGATGGGACAGCACTCATCACAGGTGAATAGAGCACAGAAAAATAAAAACAACACTGTACTACTCACTTCTTAAGTGTTAAGGTTGTTGGCTTTGTTGTTTCAGCTGGGGAGGATGGGCAGATCAAGATCTGGTCGAAGAGTGGCATGCTTCGGTCTACCTTGGCCCAGCAAGGTAACATTTCTAAAACATATATATATAATATATGTTTATTGAACATAAAAAAGAATAATAGAGAAATCAAATGGCTCTGTGCTTGTTACTTTTATTGTAATGAAAGAAAACAAGAAGACACAGAAACGGGCATGGTACCAACACCGCTAAAGCAAGCGTTTTGAAATAACAATAAAACAAAAAAGCTATACTTCCAAACACTCAGCATATAATTCAAAACAAATTTCGACAGCAACAGACTCACAGATCTACACAAATGTAGCCAGTTATTTTAGCCCTTTTAACAATTTTGTGCATTGCCAGATTGTTTTCGGTGGATATTGTAGAGCCATAATTGCACACACACTGCATGCCACCAGATGTTTGAAGAGGTGTATGTGATCATGAGTGTATGCTTGTCTTCCAGCCCAGTATAGTAGCTCATAGCACTGGCATGTCAGATCTTATTCCATACCACCAATGTCACAGAGTATCCATTTTCCAATAAGGAAAGTTACAGGCAATTTCATATTAATACTTTTTACTGGGACGACATTTAAATTGCAGCACACTGATATGCAGAGAGGCTATTTAAATCACATTAGTCTAATCACACACCTAAACGACAGCTTAGTGAACATGTATGTTCAGACCTTTAAAATAATTTGATGTCTGAATATATATAATGAATTTTGCCAAAAAAGAAAACAGTGTAGGCTGACTTTAATGAGGAACTCATCGTACAATTTCACAATGGATAATAAGATGATAGATGGAACTGTAATGTAACATGTCAGCTCAACCTTTGATGTTATTGATCATAATTGGTTAATGAATCACCTGCCTTTACATGGTTGAATAGTTAACTGTGAAATGGAACGCAGATAATGATACTAAATGAAAAGCTTCTCTAAAATCAGATACATTTTATGTTCTCCCTAAAGGCAGTTGCCTTGGACTGTTACTCCTTTCTAGTTTTTTTAATGATTTGCTATAGTTCTTTCTAAGTTTGTAAATGTCCGCAACTACCATCAGTGATCTCACTGACACTTTACAGGACTCCCAGTTGATGTCAGAATGGGATTACCAATAAACCGGGTTGAAATACTAATACATTAAACTAAAAGGATAGTTTTGTTCAAAGGTATCTTTAAGAGCTGCACCTCTAAGGAATTGAATATAAATTGTATTATAATCAAACTGTTATGTCCGGTAATATGGGCAGGTGCAGTAATGAAAGACCTAGCAGAGCTGCAATTAGCTCTGTCATTCTCAGTAACACACACATTTTTCAAGCTATGAACACAAAAATGTAAATGTCTGTGGAGATTTGCTGTTGATCCTCCACGGGTTGACACATTTTTTTGCAAGTAGTGCAAATATTGCTCCTTTGTCGCCGTTCACTCATTTTGACGTTTTCAACTGGCTGCATGTATGAATGCACGCATGCACGCACGCACGCACTTCTGCCTCGCGTGGCGTTAATATAGACTTAAGTAATACACATTGAAAATATTCACATGTACTTTTTAAGGGATATAAAATAGATTTACGAATGACACGTTTTATTCTCGTTAAGTATGCTTAGATTAACATATTTTTATAATAAAGGGTGTGAAGATCAGCCAATAACATCGCTGTGTAGAGACAGTTTGTGCACTCTCGCGACACAAGACTCAGTATTCATAGCCCTTTCAAATCCGTGACAATAAAGACTTTATGACAAAGATTATGAAGACGATTTCTGCTGCAGTGTGTGGATTATGATAAGTGTGGGCATCTATTTATTCAGGGCATGGTGATGACATCAACTAAGTTATAAAAGTTTTTGATTCGGACTTCACCCGTAGGCTACATCTGCGTAATTTTCTCTTGCAGAAGTGATTCATTAATCAAATTAATCTTTTAAAGGAGTGATTCAGTATACCCAGTTCACTAAAAAGATTCGTTCAAAAAGAATGAATCGTTCGTGATTCGTACATCACTAACACGCACGCACGCACGCACGCACGCACGCACGCACACACACACACACACACACACACACACACACACACACACACACACACACACACACACACACACACACACCATTGATGAAATGTAGACCACTCCTATTGTTTTTGAGAAACTTTTGTGCATTAAAATACTGTCTGTGCATGTGACAAACTTATCTAATTTAGTACTTTCCAGTTTATTTAATTTCCATATAATTAGACATTTCTAAATAAAATGGGATGTCTCTGCAGTACAGATTAAATATAAAAACATTAACCAACTTGTAGCCCCTCTGGAAGTCAGGGGTCTCAGCCAACTGGAGTGTATGAAAAACAATGAGGTGGGATAGTTTGAACCAGTAATGAAATGCAGTCAACATTGAGATGACAGACAACATTGAGAGCTTTCAGCATTGTCTGAACACACAAAAACACCATTAACACACTCTGTAAATACAGCATGTAATTATGCTCTGTGATTATGCTGTGGTTTGTATGTAGTATATTTCAAGATATAAACAGGTGGTCCAAGTGCCATTACATTAAAGTTACAACAATAGTGAAATCCAAAATGCTATACTATTTCTGCAGTGTCTTCTGCCTTTTGTAATTTCACGACAATTATTTCCAATGGATTCAATCAAAGTTATTATTTTTGCCAAAAGGGGCATTGTGTACTTTTCCAAGTACTCTAAACAGGTTCAGTACAGTTGAAGATTGAGAAAATCAATCCACAAAAGCATGTCCATCCACAAAAGCAAGCTCACCACGCCATTCTGCTATTTTGTTCTCTTTTCTTCCCGCAGCTGCTAAATGAATAAAGGGGAAGCAGTGGCTTGGAAGCACTGTCATGGACTGTAGCTCAGTTTGAAGGACTACAGAATATGTCATATGCCCTGATTATCTATAGAAATACATAGTTACATTTGCCAGTTTGTGTGTTTATTTCCTCCCTGTGTCTGTATGGTCTGGACTATTAGGTTATCACACTGCTGGATACAGTTGAAAATACATTAAATTTTTCTGTTACATTTGAATGTTTTTTTGGAGTTGAGTTTTATTAAAAGCCAAAAAAAGTCTACTGCAGAACTTGCATGCAGATGGCAGTTTCTTCATTGTGCCATATGAAATATTGAAAGTTGCTTTGTAGCGGCCCGCAGAAAATGAAAGCGTTGATGGTAAGAAAAAAACTGTCTGACATGGATGGCATGGGCTTGTATGAAAGGTTTCTTTGCTTCCGTAGCAAACTGGGCAAAGGCATGAGCAGTTTAGCCACATGAGACACATTCTCCCCCAGTCCTCCGTTGAATGTGTCTGTGTTATGGTGAACCATAGCATTGACTGGACAGGCTTAAGAGAAAATGAGCTACACAGCACAGCCGCTAAAGCACGTACAGAGCCTCGGATTTGTACAGTATGTGGAGGAACTGGTAGTGTCACCAAACAGGTGTTTACACATTATCCACGTTGCAGATGCATCTGTGCAGGTGGCATTCTCCTTCATTCACAATGCAGTCACACACAGAGTACACATAGAGTACACACAACACACACAGAGTACACACAAAGTACACACAACGCACATGTTTACCCTGCAGGAGGAGTCACAGGTACAGCTGAGTGCGATGACGTAATTGTGTCCCGTTCTTGTGGGAGAGGGGGGAGGGGCGAATGGAGCAGAGGGAGCTTGTCTTAGCCGTCTCTCATTGACTTTGTCAGCCCCGGATCATGTGACCTCTTGGCATTTATAAGAAACCACAAGCACCTGGAGCAGGGTTAAATGTCAGCCAGACTCTCTTCATTTCTCACACACACACGCCCGCCCGTGCGGTTTAAGCAGGTTTCTCTGAACGCCGCTGTCTTGGTGTGGTACACAGCCAGGTCTGCAGGATTGCAGCAAGCTTTGCACACGAAATCCCAGTCCGTCAGAGTGAATACGACACCACTGTGGTGTAGAAATTAGAAATACGATATCCTACAGCTACTGCAGAGTACCTCCAAGGCCGTGTTTGCATGTAGTGATGAGTCATTTGCGATCAATCATCTCTAAAAGCAGATTTTTTTGTAAACATTTGGAACTGAATTGCATCAGACACATATTTTCTTTTCCTCCCTGATGTGCTGCTATGTATTTTTTTAGCTTAAAAGAAAGAAGGAAGGATTATTTTCTGAAAAATGGTCAATCCTCAATGCAGAACATATAGTTGGAGACATTGTTGCTGACTTTGGCAGTTTGTCTTAAATACATTTTCTACTGCACACAATACAAATGCAACAATCAATATCTTCAACGATTTTACTAAGTTAAAGTTTATATATAGAGGCTAATATATTGATTGCACATGACTGGAAAAACAAATATGCATCTTACAGTCATAGATATCTGAAAAATCTTCAAAACAGGTCAGTATGTGGTTTGGAGAAAAGCATGCAGGTTATCTTTTTTTAAATGTAAAGTTTGTGTATACATTCGTTGTTTGTGAAATCCCACAATTTCTTCAGCTGCCTGGGTAACTGGTCTCAGACAATCACTTCAGGTGAAGAAGGTAGATGTGGATGTCTGGGCTGGCATGGTTACAGTCTGGTAATGATGGTTAGAAATACTGCCAAAATATCTAAAATGACACTAGGAAAAAACCTACAGTCAGCATTTGTACACTCCTTCAAAATAAGAGTCACCTGGAGTGTCCTTTTATTGTCCCCAGCATGAGGTGAACCTGTGTAATGATCATGCTGTTAAAGGAACTTTGTGAGATGCCACAACCGTCAGGTGAATTGGGTATTTTGGAAAGTATATATGCTCACTAACTAACAGGAATGTAAACACATTTCTACACAATTTGAGAGTAGTATGATTGTGTGTCTATACGTTTCTGGGATTTTTGTTGCAGTTTATGAAACACGGGGCCAACACTTACTGGTTTTATATTTTTCCTCAGTGTAATAATTTGGCCAGATAAATTATAAAAAGTGTTTGAAATCACACTTCAATATGTTAACCATAACTGATTTGCATTGCAGAAAGGCACTTTTTGTTAGTGTTCTATAATAATTTCTGGTAACACTTTTTATGAAGTACACTTTATAATGCCTGATAATACTATCCATAATGCATTATAACACTAACTATAAGTATTTATAATGATGTATAAGTGGTTATAAATACACATATAAAGCTCTATGTTGCTTTATAGATCATTCTCTATAATGATTTATATGGCTCTACTTTTGAGAAATGCATAATGTATTATAACCACACTGATTTATAAACACAGATGAGATCGTTATAATACATAATATTAAAAAATAATGTATTATAATACTACATAATTTTATGTATTCTAATGTTTTATAAACATGTACTGTGTGTACGTTTGTTGTTTATAATATACCATAATATCAACACAATATTATAGTATTATAATGCTTTATAAAGCACTATTATGTGTTACTGTTGGCTCTAAGGTGATACACTTGATTATTCAACCTTTTTGAAGAATATGCTCAGGCTTCAATTGGATGTGAAACAGCAATGTATAATTGGTATTTGTAGGTTTTCATTTAAAAATTATGCAAACCTACACATCAAATTGCCCAGTTTTAAATTATCCCTGTCAGTGTGAACTGATATACACAATGAACCAGTGTTAAGTGATACACACGGGGTACTGTTAAACCAAATGGTTTAACACTACCCAGTGTTATTATTTACCACTGGTTCAGTTTCTATATCAGTCCACACTGACAATGTTAATTTAACACTGGACAATTTGTTGTGTAGCGAAGAATGCAAAGAAAGTACTACAGTATGCTCTATATATATTGGTTTTGAGGTTTTTGCAGTGTATGTTCACAACATTGAAGTTATATAACCTCGTAGTGTGTGTACAACAAGTTTACAATTTTGAATTAAAAATATGTTTACTCTGATGTGTTTTGGTTTCACAGGGGAAAGTGATCACACTCTACTATAAACCTACAAATACCAATTGTACATTGATGTTTTATATCTAATTTAAGCATGAGCATATTCATCAATAAGTTTGAATAATCAAGTGTATCACTTTACCTAGAGCCAACAAAAACACATAATAGTGCTTTATAAAACATTATAATACATAAAATAATGTAGTGTTATAATACATAATTTTTAATATTATGTATTATAATGATCTCATCTGTGTTTATCAATCAGTGTGGTTATAATACATTATGCATTTCTCAAAAGTAGAGCCATATAAGTCATTATAGAGAATGATCTATAAAGCAACATAGCACTTTATATGTGCATTTATAACCACTTATAAATCATTATAAATACTTATAGTTAGTGTTATAATGACTTATGGATAGTATTATCAGGCATTATAAAGTGTACTTCATAGAAAGTGTTACCATTATTAGCAAGTGCACCCTGGTCAAGATGGGCAGCAGCACAATTAACAAACATAAAACATATAACAAATTACATAGAAAAATACATAATAAATAACAAGATACCGGAATATCAAAATAATTCATCAATGCAGGTCAGAAATCATCTACATCAGGGATCAAAGATCAACTACTGATTCAGCTTTTACCTTAACAGTGCCAAATCACAAACAAATCCGGAACACACGTTCCCTGGAGATGGGTTTTCGAGTCCCAGCTCGGCCCACTGTCTGTGGCCTTACTTTGCCTCTCTGTTCATCTCCGTCTCCCTAGTACTGCTTCCTACTCTCCTGTGAATAAAATAGTGAAATCCACCGAACATAATATAGGAGAAATTATGCGGCTCAGCAAAAACACTGATGAGGACTACATTGTAGCAGACTCTTTATAAAATCAATTTTCAGATTAAATAAACCAGTAAATTTATGCTGAAAGAAGTATTACGGTGCTAATATTAATTATATTTCAGTAACCATACTGTATTTTTATCCCAAAAAAGTAATGCCTTATAAAACGTCTTTAAAACCGTTTTCGGCTGGATCTCTTGTAATGACTTTATACTGTAAATGCTGATGTTAGAATTCATGCATGAAAGTCTTTCACCACTGAAATTCGACTGTAAAACAACATGCATTTTTTTCTAATATGCATGATTTCTAAACTTTGGAAATAAGCGTTCTGAAAATAGTATTAAATAATTAAAAGTTGACCATCCTGCTCCCCCAACAGTTTATAATTTGACAGTGCACTCAAATGCCCAATTTCAGCATACAGCTGCCTTCAGTATCCAATGGTTTATTTTTTTTTACTGTATCAGAATAGATGTTTAACAATGAAGAAGGCAGCAACATACAATTTAATCATGCAAACATTGTTAATCTGTTTGGTTTCCCCCTTTCACTGCTGGGGTGTGTTTGTTGGTCTCAGGGTCTCCTGTGTACTCCGTTGCTTGGGGCCCGGACTCTGATAAGGTCTTGTACACATCAGGCAGAGAGCTGATCATCAAGCCCCTTCAACCAAGCGCCAAAG
The DNA here is from genome assembly GCA_016801145.1 of Umbra pygmaea. Lineage (NCBI taxonomy): Eukaryota > Metazoa > Chordata > Actinopteri > Esociformes > Umbridae > Umbra > Umbra pygmaea. The sequence continues at coordinate 15,001 of JACXGM010004396.1, read as the reverse complement.
TCCTCCAGGTACCCCGCCGCTGACCGTCGGTGCTTGTGTGTACGTGCTTGTCAATGTGGGGATTGAAGACCTTGTGCTGCAGTATTTTTCCTGTTCACGTATAGATTTGTTTATTGTTCTTTTTGGCGCTGAATTGTGCCTGGGACTTTGAATAAACACCAGAGGGTTTAGTGTGCGCGCCCACCTCTCAGCCCCCCATCACCTCTCCCTCACCCTTGCATGAACAGTGCAACAGCTGGGAGTGTGTGGAGAAGCCTCCTGCACAACCCGGTGACCCCTGCACGCCCACCCCCCTCCCCGAAGCACCATCCGCCCCCTCACCTCTTCTCCCTGCTTCATGACGGGGAGACACGTAAGGACTAGGGGAGTATGGGTGGGGAGGGGTTGTGTTGATAACCTTCACATGTCAGGAGAAAGGAGACGACCGAGTTAGTACTCCTGTTGTTGTGCTTCACTCTGGTTACGTATCTGTCACATCTCCATGGTTATGTGTCAGTCACATCTCCGTGGTTACGAATTGGTCACGTCTCCATCAGTATCAGGAACTTTGTTGAAAGGGGAAATATTTTCTTTCAAATATTTTGGTTCCTATTGAGCGTGGTGGTCAGTAAGTTACTCTTTACGGTGTGTCAGTAGCAGAGGCAGAAGTAAAAGTACTCAGCTGGGTTCAAGCATTTTGGGAAGTCATTTTGGTCTCAATTAGGAACTTTCCAAAACTTGTGAATTCAGCAGCACCCAGAAAAGTACTTTTACCTGTACCTCTGCCACCACTGGTCAGTAGGCCGCTCGGCTGACGCTGGGCTCTGGGACGTGTTGTTGTGCATGTATGCTGGGGTGTAATGGGGTCACTGAGGGGTTCGTGTGTTGAAGATGCAGAAGGGGTGTGCCTTGACCTCGTCCCCGTGCCGATCTGTGAAGGCTCTGCCCATTTTCCATTTAGACCCTTAACAAAACAGTGACATTTAAACAGACTGAGAGACACCCTGCTCAGCTCTGCCCTTCCTCTACCTCCTACTGCCCACCAGGCTGTAACTTTACCTCAAACTCCTTGTGTCCCTCCCACCAGTGGAAGGCCCACGATGGGATCATTGTGAAGGTGGACTGGAACTCTGTGAATGACCTGATCCTCTCCGGTGGAGAAGACTGTAAATATAAGGTCTGCCCACTTCATGGAAAACAATTTCCCAATGCGTATGCAACCCCAGGTTTCCAGGACACTCCTCCATGTCCAACTATCCGTTCCCCCTGTCTCTGTCTCTCCGTCAGGTGTGGGACAGTTACGGTCGCCTCCTCTACACATCATCCTCACATGACTACCCAGTCACCTCAGTGGCCTGGTCTCCAGACGGCGAGGTGTTCGCCATCGGTTCCTTCAACACCCTGCGCCTCTGTGACAAGACTGGGGTAAGAGTGTCCCTATACCACCTCTCTCCCCTGCCAACCTCATCCATATCTGTATTTCAGTTCTGGTGATAGTAAGGGCTGCTGATAAGAAGTACACTCATAATAAGAGATGATGTTTGCTAATAGTTTTATTATTATTATTTTTATTATTATATGTAGGGCCAGAAACAGCATGTGGAGTCTTAGCTGGGTTCTTGTATAGCTTGTCAGTGTATTGTTATATGAGCCATGGTCAAATGGAAGCAAATAGCACAGGTTTCTGGTCTTCTGCACAGATCACCACACATTTCATGCTACATTTTGATCTCATTACAACCAAATTGTGTTTTTTAAGTACAAGAAGAAGAAAATGGTCTGAGCCAACACAGATGTCTACACAACATAGGGTTATGAAAGAGGTGTGTGAATGTGTGTGAATGTGTACAAACGTGCGTGCTGTTGCCAGTGTGTAAACATTGTGTGTGTGTGTTTGTTTTAACTTTCACTTGTCTAGTTCTTTCACATCAGTGCGGATTAAAGAAAGGAGAAGTGAAGAGAGCCATCTTGGTGTACTCTACTAAGTTCAACCCTCAGGAAATGATTTAATCAAAGCCTGTTGCGAACTTTTAAGGATTACAAGTTAAAAACATACTCACTTGCAGCAAAATAGCAGCTATTATTTTTGTTTCCCATTGTAAATACAGAAATCCAAAACAATTATTTAGACTACTGAAAGCAAATTTCTTGAATTGGAACCTGTAACATTTATAAAAGACTACTAGAAAGGCATGCATTTTCAAGACACTCCAGTGTGATTGCGTTGCAGCAGATGTGTGTGATGCAAAGCGCACCTGTGTTTTAATTAATACAGGCTATTTATGTATTTGGGAAACTGACTCATTTACAGAGGGAATCAAAAAGCAGTGAACCCATTTGAGCTAATTTGGGAGTCACTCATAATATTTTGTTGCCAGTTGCACGTTTGGCATAGCATTGCTTTTGACTTAATGATTTCCTTAGTTCATTTGGTCAGTTGATTATTCACTAATGATGCACTCTGCAGAAATGTATCAAATTAAAAAACTATACAGGCGATCTAATTACGATAGGCGATAATGTATTTGAACATGAAATAATTAGTGCCTACTTCTACGTCTTTACATTTAAGATTTGCTCTCATTTCACTGTTCTGTATTTATTTAAAAACAATGAATGCCCGTCATGTTACTGCAGCAATTCTCCATGCCATTCATCTGCCGTTTGTTGAACGTGTCTGATGGAGGCACCAGCTTTTCGAAATCTCTTTCATGCATTTCTCCCGTTCTGCTGCATGATCATGTCTCAGGTGCTGGTACAGTTTCCTTGTGCGAGTAGGCTACCTCTGGCAACAATCGTTTTACTGCAGTTATGCATGCACAGGAAAGTCTAATGTTAAGCATTTGATCTCTATTATCTTTACGATTCACTGTTAACCATTATGAGATCGACTGCCACTTTAAGCTACTTAATTTAGTCAGGCAAGGCTGTTGAGGACTGATTATTGGATATGTTTTAATTTACACCCATTTAACCCAGACCAAGGACTGCTTTGTGGAAATGAGCTCTACAGAAAGTGTGACGCAGGGCTGTTTTTTGTAAATGTCTGCTAGTGTGTTAGTGGATATTTCTAAACTGTAGATTTACAGATTTGGTGTAGGACAATGGTAAAATCATGCTGTGGTTTGCACGAAATGTATAGACAATAACAATATCTAAATGAGTTACTAGTGTTGTTAAAAATCATTAAAATACATATCTCATTACATTAGTAATAAATGTGAAAGTGAATTACTTACAATTAATGCTTATTGTAGTTTGCGTGGGAAGGTTAAGAGGTTATATCCAAACTATATTGTTTTTTAAACATGTGTGCCGCCATATTGTTTGTTGGTGCCTTACCTCTAGACCCCACTAGATGGCTAAACCAAAATAATAATTGTGGACCGATCAATTATAAATCTACAAGCGCACTGGAGTTACAGAAGATGGACAGGTATTTAATGTATGTATACCCATTGTAAAATAGACATGTTTTGTAGCTCAGTGAGTAGAGCATGATCTTCCATGGGTTGTGAGTGTTTTTCATGGGTTGGGCCAGTATTAAAATGAATACATACTGCTGTAAATAGCTTTAGATAAGAGTTTTTAATAAGTATTAGATGTTTAAGATTGTCCCGCAGTTCTTATTACACAAAATAACAATTGTACAACATATCTTTTATATTAACCCTTTAATGTTCGACTCAACCGTTTGGTAGAGCACACAATGTTTTTTTTTGCATTGAGGACAATAAAGGGTTAACACTAAATGGTCGGACGTGGGTTCCTTGTCACATTGCTCCCTAGCGTCCCCTTGTGTATGTCGGGCGCCTCTGAATTCAATCAGGGTGCGTAGTTGATGATTGTGTAGGCTCCCACGCTGTATCAACTGAAGTGTTTTGAGTGGAACGAGCAAAGTGACAACAATCAGAGCAGATTGGCGGGGCGTGCTTGGAGAAAGTGTTCGAAATTTGGCCATCCCGCCCGGTATTAGTTTATAATGAATCTAAATTACATTTCTTCACAATTACAGTTTTTTTATTGTTCTGTTTGCATATCGGTCTGTTTAACTCCTGTCCCCACGCAGGACACAAAGTGTAGTGAGCACTGTAGCCTGGCACTAGCCTGCCTCAGAAGGATTGATGAAAACTGAGGAAAACAGGCTATAAGGACCAAATAGAAAAGGCTACTAAAAAGTCAGTCTGTGATGCCTTTGTGATGAATATGATCCATTGCACATTGTGGTTTGTAATGCTGTGATGCTCTACGTACATAAGAACTGTTGCTTGTGTTTGGGCTCTAGTGTTGCTGTGGCACTGAAGCAGTTAAGCCCAGCGAGGAATCTTTGCTGTTACTACCGTGACTAATGGGCCGGAGTTTCATTCTGTATCTGGTACAATGAAACCTTGCACTTTACGGAGTGCTGCCTCAGCAGGAACGGCCCTGCGCGTTTAACCCCTAACCTCCAGCAGGACTCCTCCCTCCCTGCCTCCCCAGGACAGATGTAGCGCATTACCCCCCTCATTATCACAAGGCTGGGAGGAGGGGCAACACCTCACTACACACACACACACACACACACACACACCTAAACTGAGACCCCGATTCACTGTACTGTCATGTTAGGGCTAGCCCTGGCCTGAAGTTTGTCACTTCTTATGCGCTTTTATATGGATTGTTGATTATTTTGATCCATGGCTTTCATTTGGCTTCAACGAGAGAGAAACTGTCAAACTCTCGTAAGTCCCTCACCCCCTCTTCCCCGAGGCATGACTGATGATTGGGTTCTCTATAGACACAAAGCAGCACACTGTTACTTTTACTGGATTGGAACACAAGAAGTGAGTGTCTATCTGCGGATAAGTATATGCGTGTGCCCACATGCCGCTTTGTGTGTGTAGGCGTGTGTGCGATTGTGCACGTGCGTGTGTGTGTGCGTGGTGCATACATGCATGTGTGTTTGTGTGCGTGCCTGCGTGCGTCCACTCCAATGTGCCTGTGAGACAACAGTCTATTTATGAGGCGCTGCAGCTGGTGTCTAGCGTCTGGACTCTGTCACGATCCCTGACACTGTGTCACTCACTAACAAGTGTGACTCATTGTGCTCTCTCTCTCTCTCTCTCTCTCTCTCTCTCTCTCTCTCTCTCTCTCTCTCCCTCCCTTTTTCTTTCCCCTGTCTCGTCCTCTCCTGTTTCTCCTAATTTTTCCACCCCTCTCGCTCTACAGGTCAGAACACATACACACTATCTTATACTGTGTGTGTGTGTGTTAAACGAATACTGTATGACACAATAACAAATAGAGCGATGACATTCCTGTGGCTGCTTTGAGAAGGTAGTTTGTTTTTCTGTTTTCTACTTCATATCTACCCCAACGACCAATGAAAACCATCTAGACAGAAATAGACAGCTGACTAAACCAAAACACTCACAGCCATACCTTAAACTTGGCGATACAAATGCAAACATTTAACCAATACTAACCTAAATCCAAACCATAATCCTTATTTTTTGTCCTTTTCTTTGGCCCCCTTCCCCCCGGTCTTTCGGAAGCACATTACCGATGTTCTTTCTGGTTCTTATCTCGCTGCTCGCTCAACCAAGAAGTTAAGTCTATACCAGGATCCTTATGCGCCAAAAGGCATGCACCCTCCCCAACGTATACCTTTAATAAGCTCACAGGCATCCATTCCACTTGCAAAAAATCAACGAGAAAAGGATTCACAACTTGATTAGTACCATCCACCCGAAATTCAAATGGTGCAATGTTTTAGAATAAAAGCAAACAGTCACAGTCACTTCACATTCACACACAAACAATCACGCTCATGCATTCACACAAACACACACAGGGATTATCATTAAGACTTGTCCGCTTGTCCGAGACAAGTAAAATTAAATGGTTGGACAAGGAAATTGTAGGCTCTATTTGTCCGAGTGGACAAGTGAATTAAAAAGTACAAAGATTGAGCTAAAAAATGTATCTGCAGATTCACACGTCTCTTCTACCCAGTACAAGGGCTCAGTCGCTGTTTACACATATCTAAAATATGCATATGTAAAAGTTGCGATTTGTTGTGTACATATAACCTACTATGTTCATAGTATTTCTGATGTATAAAGCTGGACTTAATAATAGCTTTTTTATACAACCGCATGCAATAGTTTCTGAACGAGTAGAAAAACTTTTAAATGAACATGCCTTGAGTAAGAGAATATTTCTTTAATTTAGTTTTAATCCCATGGTTGTGTGGCGCTTTGCTGTACGGCACCAGAACCGGAAGTTGATGTACCACTGAGGAAGAGCTAATATGTTGCTTTCACCTATGGGTTTTTGGGATTGCAAGAAAAGCAGCTCATTAGATACGAAACTGAAAAAGCTCTTGCCAGTCGTCTTGCTGGAGGAGAACAGTGGTATGCAACTTTGTTCTCCATCTTGAAGATGTGGAAGATCGAATACGATGTTGATTGCAGTGTACAAGAGTGTCTGCGTGACGGTGCCATACAGTGATTTTTTGCCGAGCCTGGTGTGATTCCAGCATCAGAGGTACACCTCTCTCTGCATCTACTCTGTTCAGTGAGACGGATGGAGAGATAGCAGGCAAGAAGGCAGAGCAGTACAATCAGTTGACCGCACGGCAGCTGACATAGAAGTGCACACTACTGATGGGTGATTCATGAACAATTAGTTCTTTTAGAACGATTCTTTTAATAGACCGGTACGTTCGATTCATAGGGGATTGTGTATTTCATTCTTTTTTGCACAGCCACATCACTTTTATGATCCAATACTACTCATTGGTACTAGTACCTGAATTGTTCATATCGTTCTTTTTGGCGCAGGCGCATTACTTCTATGATCCAGTATACTACTCGGTACTAGTACCTAAATCATTCATATCGTTCTTTTTGGCTACAAAATATATATTTTAAGCTTTATGTTAATTGTTATTCTTACAAAGTCATATGACGGGAGATATTAAAAATAATGGGTTTACTACACACGTATCCGTATTACTGCTTGGCCACTGAACATCTTCGTTATAATGAATTCATTATTTACTATATGGTAGGCTGTTAACTTTTGCCTATATGCACACTGCCTCAAATGAACAAACGTTTGAATAATATAATACTCCAGGATACGGGATGGATGTGAACACACACTGACAGCTACATTTATTTTAATGCCTCAAATGTAAAACTTTCTACCAGATGTCGTATGAGATTAGTTCATTATCTTAAATGTTTTGGGATTTGCACAGGTGCATTACTTCTATGATCTGGTATTTGGTTAATTAACTTTGTTATTTCCTTCTTTTTCGTGAAGGCTTATTATTTCCATTATCCAGTACCTTCGGTACGGATCAGTATACTGTTTTTTTTTGTTCATTTCGATCTGCGCATGCCAAATGAACATTACGAACCAAAATGATTCGTTCAATTGAATGACCAACATTCAAAGAGTCAGTAAAAAGAATCGAACTTCCTATCACTAGGAAACATACCAGAACACTTCAAGTGTGGAGGTGACGTCATATCCGTGGGCCGAGTTGGATCATTGAGAATAATGGAACGCAGCATAAGAAGGTTTTTTGAAGTGTTTGTTACAACATATGTTGTTATCCTACAGAATACGTATGCTGTCCTGGAATATTTATGCTATTAGCATGCTCTGTGCTTTAACACAGACTGGTAAATAGTTAGCATAGCTAGCCGTCGCTAGCATTCCCTGTTTAAGTTTAAATTACTTTTGAGTGTAATGGAGATGATTATTATGATTACAGGGCCGTTTATTCAAGTTATAATATATATATATTTTTTTAAATGTTTGTCACTATTGCCTGATATCGGTGTTGGCTGCATTGACTTCAATGAAGGATGATTACTTCTCGACCTGAGTAGTGCTCGATCTCCTGAAAAATGTAACTTCTGTCAGAGAGTCTTTACATTGTAGTGCTGTTCATATTTGAATATTGCGTGGTGTGGTTTGGAGTGAATACGTGGCCTACCTCTGGCCCAGTCCAGAAACAAATAAGCAGGAACCATCCACTCCCCTAATCAACCAGAACCAGTCTAACGCCTGTCCTATTGTAAGCCTGTACTTAGTAGCAGCTGATGGCTGCTTAAAGCTGTTATTTGCCCATCTATTAGACCTCATAGGAACAGCCAGAGCAGTAACACACACACACGCTGAAAGTGGAAAGTCTGAGTCTCACTCTCCACATGTGCCTGCCCCACTCACACAGCCATAGGAGATAAGTCGTCATGAAATACGTGTCAAATTTATAGCTCACGATTTCAGCATTGTTCAGAAGAGAAGGGCGCCATGGTATCTGCTGTAATTTTGCATTACATGCTAAAGGTTCCAAGTTAATACAATGGATGAGCTGTGGGATTTTTCTGCCTGGTATAATTTCAGTCTCTTTCACACAGCTATGCAGAAGTGTCTCTGTACAAACATAGAGACATGTATTAAGAATGTCTGGCCATGTATTAGTCTTTACCTGTATTAGCATTGCCATGTAGTGTGACGGAACACAATTAGAGTGCCATAATTCCCAATCAAATTACATGTAAACCGGAGTTACGTGGATATCTTCACACATTTTCAAACCGATAAACACGAACACCTCATGTGATTTTTCACCTTGAATGGCTATGGATCAAAAGGTGTCGCAAACATTCAGACAGAAGTGGCATTGGCGTTCATTGATTTCTTCTTTCAAACTCCCTGTCTCTTCCCAGCCCAGGGTCAATGGTTCTTCTCAACCATCTGGCATGTGCTCTGTCTGGCTCCAATCTTACTTGTTCTCCCACTTGTATTTTTTCCTCAGCTGGATCTTTGCTGTCGTCCTGTCTATGGGGAAGGTGTGACTAGGTTTCCTGTGATTCCTGGCAGGTTAGGCGGTGTAGGGCTGCATGGGGTTAATGTGTGTCCCTTCTTCCACATGTAGTTGCATTCTCTGTTCTCCAGGCTACATCTGTAATATGCCCTGTTTGGCTGGAACGATATAAAAGCCTTCTAAGCCTAATGGTGGTTTGAGTCCTGAATCACTCTTAGTGGACCATATAAAATAAGCTCGAATTATTAGTCTTTTTGACTTGATCTGTATTTGTCACATGAGCTCAAATGTTTGGTTAGCGGAATGCAGACGGCGAAAATGTCACTGTAAAAGTGAGCGAGCAGGCTGTGTGAGCGGGACGGGAAAGAGAGAGCAAGGGAGAGGAGCTACATGGAAAAACAGCAGATGTGAAGGGAGCTACACCAGAGAGAGAGAGAGCAGCCAAACAAAGAGAGTCCTGAGTCAGCAATGGCAGAGCAGTTTTCTCCCCAGGCAACGGGGCTGGGCTCCTTCACTCTCTCTCTCTGCCTGACACACTCCACATGCTCTAACTTTGTCTCAAACTCCTTCCACGTTCTCTGTTATCGCTCTCCTACTCTCAAATGCAATTCTTTTCTTCCTTGCCGTGTACATGGTACAAGCATCTTGTCATAGCTGTTGAAAACAGTTCATTTGATTAAACGTCTAAATGTAAATATAACATTAACTCAATGAAAAACAGAATAAAACGGGGAAACCTTCTCTCGCTCCACTGTTCCTCTTTGCCCTCCTTTCTCCTTCCTTTGTGTTAGACTCGTGCTCTGTCCCTTTGCGTCTCGGCTGAAGGATAGAAATGGATCGGGTGTAAGCAGTGAGGAGGGCAGTTAGGGTCAAGCTTTACTGTCAAGACTCTTCCTTCACACATTTTTCTGTTTTCTTTTTACTTCTTTTAACACGTCTGGGTGAGACTGCCTGTGAAATGTTTTTGAACAAGTGGGCACATTTTATTTTTTTAACAGCCTCTACTTCTCAGCCAGTTAAAACAGCCATCAAATGTATGTTTGTCCAGTTTGCATGTTAATAACCCAGAGTGCCACTGGAAGCAGGTCCTAGCTCTGGTGGTAAATGAGTGATGCAGGACAGTGTGATGCAACATCATCAACCCACATCAATGATCCAACAGAAGGAAAAGCATTCTACCATTTCCTCACAAAGCGCCATGCCCACAAAATGTTCTTCTCCAGAGTGGGTCTGGATTGGACTCCAGCTCTGACCATTTCTAGAATGCAAACACATTCTAACCATTCTGCTTGCTCCCATAAACCAATGGGTTGGACCAGAGCCGAAGAAAAACACAAGTAAATCTGCATTCAGAAAATGTGTCTAGTTGGTTACCGACTATCCAGTCACTGGGGAAGTTTTTACAACGCCACTGATTTTGATGTCACCACAAACAACAATGCCAGTGTCAACCTTTAGATTGGAGCAACCAAATTAAATCTGTTTCCGTTGTCAGGGAATTAACAGTTGTCGGTTAGATTTGCTAGGACTTTTTGGGCAAGGCCATTGGATCTACTGTATGTTTCATCGAATGATTAAGAGTAGTGGTTCCCAACCTTTCTAATGACACGGCACACTTGGATAAGACCAAAAATGTCGAGGCACGCCAACATATTTCAGGCCAAATGGTTTCTGAAAAACAAAAGTGCTATGGATATTGTCTAGCAAGTAACGTGATAACATGTCAGTGGAAAATTAGATTTAATGGCAAAACACTACATGGAGTGGCCTTCAGTGTAATTGTTGAATTTAGCCAGATATACTGAGTCACTTCATACAGCTGATTTAGTTCAGGCAAACCAGACACAAAGCTTATTGAATAATAAATAGGTCAAGATCAAAACATACTTCAAATCTGTTAATTTAACAAGATTCAGCCAAACAACAAAAGTGCAGGGAAACAAAGAAATAGTCAAGTTAACAAATTACAGTTACACTGGATATCGCTTCAAACAGCAGATAGCAAGGCAAAAAAATCATGTATTCCTGTACTAGAGTTTGGTCTAGCTCTGAAAAACCCATGCACCAGCGACAGGGGTTCCGAGCCACGGCTTGGCTGCTGCCTGTGCCCTTCTTTTCTGTCTCTTCCTGTTAGTCTGTCTCCCTAGCCTATGCTTCCTAATTTTCTGCCATTAAAATTAATAAAATATCCCCACCAAAAAATCCTTAAATATCCTTATTAAAAACAATAAGTACCGCTAATGTAAGATCAGTTAATTGAAATCATTTCTTGATCGATAATGTCTAACCAAAGTGTAATGGAACAAGATAACTACATCTTCAGGTCAAATTTCAGGTAATTTAATCCCATTAAAACCATTGTGAATCATATCAACTATAAATCTCCGAAATCTAACCAATTTCAAACTGAAAAATTACAGTAGCAAAGTTCAGTTAAGAAAGGGTAAAAAAATTAATTCATATCATTTGTCCATTTTAAACTTTTACAAAATAACGTTGTATAAAATGTCAAGTGTTTTATTCAACAGTATCAAGCTATCATTGCACCCAATTCGGGATCGACCGATTAGGATTTTTTTGTGCCGATGCCGATTTTCTTTCATCAGCCTGATGATCGATACGGGCTGCTGATTTTCTTGAACTGATATTTGGAGCCGATACTGCTTTTGCCCCCTCAATTTGCATCATAAAAATGACACAATGATGATAACAAATGTTACAAGTCTCAATTTAAAAAAGGAACATTTATTAAACTTAAAAAAACATTATTTAACAAATAATAAAAACAGGTGAAGTAGAACAAGGGGCATGGTCTGCCCGTGAACTGCAGCATCTCCAGCAACACAGAACTGCCTGTGTGGACGCCTGTCTGTAAATAATGCCGGGAAAATCAGCGAATGCAATAAAATATCGGTCGGCCGATAAAATCGGTCTATTATTATACCCAATACAAGATCTCTCCTCTTACCAGAGTTTGCTGTAGCAGTTTAAGCTCCAGAACTCCGAAACATGTGTCCCCTGGTAACGGGGGTTTGAGCCCTGACTTTGGTCTTGCAGAGTTGTACCTATATGTTTAGAAACTCTATGGAGGCACTTTAAAATGCCTCACCAAACTTCCTGTATGTGTGTATATCTGGCGGATTTACATGTGGGTCGAATTTCTTTGAGTTCATGCCATGGTTTGCGATGTTGGAAAGTGAACAGACAGCATGGTGAATAAAAAGATGGAGAGCATGGTGTAGAACTGTCCAGTATAATCTGTCATATTGGTTGGAGACAGGGTTACAGAAAACCAGTCGTCTAGTCTAACTACCAAACTCCTTCCTCCAGCCAAACACTATGCAATGGACAGATATTGTATTTTCTGCAAAGTTGATCCAGTCACTGAGTACTTTGTATTGTACAACACCCCTCATTTTGACATTACATAAACCACTGCTGAATTGCAGACAGAAGTATGTAGTGAACACATTTTGCTGCAGAAGATTTCAGTTTCAGGCAACATATCTCCTGCTACTTGCCTTTCTCTCACCCCTTTTTTCCCTCTCCCTGTCTTTGATGGGTGTAGTTGGAGATGAGATGTATGACTGCCTCAGACTGTGTCATGCCAGGCCTTCTGGAAGAGTCATCACTCCCCACACCACTAAATCACTACTTGCACTAAGGCTCTCCCTGACTGAAAAAGATCTCGGTTGACGATAATTGACAGTGCTTTCAACCAATTAATTGATGTAATAGGCTCAGCCTAAGAATGTTGAAAAAATAAATGCTAAATGCACTGACCTTGACTGATGCTTTGGAATATCACAAATTACTCAACAGGTAATATTACTGTAGTATTTTTATTATTATATTAGGAGAAAGTGATCAAGATAACCTTTCACAGATTCTAATGTTACGGTCTTTAAGTTTCATTTTCTGTCACACAAAAACACTGCTGTAGTCAGCAGTTAGGTTTAGGTAAGTAGCATTTGTTTCACAACTAAAATGCTTTTAGATCTGCATCTTTATAGTAATTATTACAATTATTTTCCATTAACCATCCTAATTATTTTTGCTGATTTTATTATTTTAATAATTTTGCAATTTATTTTCAATACACCTACAAAAATATTACTATATTCGTTGTGGTTATTTTTTTGTGTTTCAGGTTTTTTGAAAAGTTAATTATTGCAGTAACTTTGTCATAAGTCATTTCTATTAGAAAGACTGAATGACAGATGAGACAGACTTGTATACAAAAGGAGAAATTAAAGCATTCTCTTGTAAGCCATCCTACCTGGAACCTCTAACTAAAACAGAATCAAGTCAAGTCAAAACCATTACAATGCTAAAATGTTAATGGCTGATCGATATACAAGCACAGACAAAACAGTTTTGCTAGGTAGTTAAGTTGCGTTAAAATTAAATCACCACTATTTAGTACCATTCAAAAACCCCTGCCAGCAACCCCCACCTACTATGAAGTCCACTATTGTAGACTGATAAATTATAATAGAATATGGCTTCCCTTAGTGTAGCTGGCATACAATTGGGGGGACAACATATCCCGATATTTCATAAAACCTCCCTGAATAGCTTTTGAGAGATTCCACCATTTCTTTACAATTAGTGGTAAACAGGACTTGGTTTCAACAGTGCGTGCTTCTTTTAAATTACGTAGGGTTTTACGATGCAGTTATGTCATTGCTCAACACACACACACACACACACACACACACACACACATACATACATACACACTACAACCTAATAAGCTCACCACAATCTAGCTGATCAGCGTATGTCCCACTCCCCCGTTATTCAAAAAACAACTGCATCCTTGTGGCCTCAACTAGTCCATGCACATATATAGTTGTAAATCAGACAGGTGTCTTGGAAGATAATAATAATTTTGACTGCTTGACTATAAAAATGTCAGTCAACAAAAAGTGCCTGGCAACCAACCAATCAACCAGTGGTCTTACTGCAGTCAGGCCTAACTTCCACACACAAGGCAAACCTCAAAAACACAAGAGGGAGGAGCAAAGGCAGATGGAGGGTGATTTTAATAAAAGAGTGGTTTTAAGAAAGAAATTAGAATAACTAATCATGTATTTAACAGTTACATCCAAATACATTAGCAAGTAAAAATACCCTATTCCTTAAATTCCTTCCAATTTCTGAAAATAGACAGATCATAAACTATAAAACCAGAATTATGTGGACATCTGGCACACACACATATGAGCTTGTTGGATATTCCATTCCAAAACCATGGGCATTAATATGGAGTTTGCCCCCTTTTGTGACTATAACAGCCGCCACTCTTCTAGTAAGGATTTCCATACAATTGTGGAGTGTGTCAATAGAGCATTTGTGAGGTCAGGCACTGACTTTTGGATGAGAAGCCCTGGCTCGCAATCGCAGTTCCAGTTCATCCCAAAGGTGTTCAATGGGGTTGAGGTCAGGGCTCTGACCTCAGAAAGGGGCCTTCCCCAAAATGTTGCCACAAAGTTGGATGCACCCAATTGTCTACATGTCTTAGTATTATGTAGCTTTAAAATGACCCTTCACTGGAACTAAGGGGTCATAGCCCAAACCCTGAAAAACACCCCCAGCCCATTATCCCTCCTCCACCATAAGTAGGTGTGTCCACATACTTTTGCTTATATAGTGTGTCTCACATCATCAAACAGTGGGCAGTAGAAAAACAAAACTTTTCTATTTCTACAACATCATACAACCAATCCTGTTCCTGTAGTATTGAATCTAGTGACAGGAAGATGGTGCCAGATCTTAGCCTTGCACAAAATGACCTTGTGTATTTTGTTAGATTCAGACTCACATATGGTTTCAGTCTGTAGTCCTCTTTAAGAGTATACAAACAGTACGTTCTAAGTTTAATCTGGCCACATGGTCAACTGTTCTTGGACGTAAAAAAAGGGTTTGTTTTCATTTGTGTGCATGCTCGCTGTGTCACTGCATAATAAAATAAACAAAGTGAGATAATAATAATTTTGATTGCAGTAAATACTGAAGTATTGCTTCTCCAAGTCCACGTTGTATGAACCTATTATGGACAGGTTGTTCCCATGCTCTGCTTCCCAAAATAAACAGTGTGTGTGCCCTGCATTAGGGTCACTCTGGTCACACACACACACACACACACACACACACACACACACACACACACACACACACACACACACACAC